>LN483357.1:204157-518070 GCA_900002565.1 Culicoides sonorensis
AGAAAACAAGTAATAAAAACATGAAAAATGTAGCGTTCCGGTTAAAAAACTTTGTTTTTTTGTTGTGTTTATTTATTTTTATTTGACTTTTTAACACAACACAAGGATGCCAGAACTTTTTGAGCACGAATCGAGGCATTAGTCTGAAAATTCCCCATTAGAGAAAATTTCTCTAGCGCCTCCAGTCAGTGACAAAATGGCCATACGAGAAATCTGGCAAATGCCAGAAAGGTCGCAGTCGATCGGCTTGTGAAAGTTAAGTTTAGCGTGAATTTTAAAGAAAATCATACAGAATGCCACAGTTGTTAATAATTTTCAATACACCCTGCCTCCAGTTGATAATAATGATTGATAATGATAAAAAAAAAATATAAAAAAAATCATAAAAAGTGTGCCTTGTCCTCAAGAAGTTATTAACTTCTAAAATAAACTTTTATGAGGAGGGGATGGCTAACTAAAAAGTAAAAAACAAGAAGTTTTCAAGCAAAAAAAAATATTTGTGATAACAGCTTCACAAAGTTTTTAAAAGTTGAATTTTGAGTATTAACAGGAAGTATAGTTGTAAACACCTTAGGTTTTTCTCACATCGCAAAATCAGACTCAATAAAAAATTCAACTTTTAAAAACTTTGTGAAGCTGTTATCACAAATATTTTTTTTTGCTTGAAAACTTCTTGTTTTTTACTTTTTAGTTAGCCATCCCCTTTCCTCATAAAAGTTTATTTTAGAAGTTAATAACTTCTTGAGGACAAGGCACACTTTTTATGATTTTTTTTATATTTTTTTTTTATCATTATCAATCATTATTATCAACTGGAGGCAGGGTGTATTGAAAATTATTAACAACTGTGGCATTCTGTATGATTTTCTTTAAAATTCACGCTAAACTTAACTTTCACAAGCCGATCGACTGCGACCTTTCTGGCATTTGCCAGATTTCTCGTATGGCCATTTTGTCACTGACTGGAGGCGCTAGAGAAATTTTCTCTAATGGGGAATTTTCAGACTAATGCCTCGATTCGTGCTCAAAAAGTTCTGGCATCCTTGTGTTGTGTTAAAAAGTCAAATAAAAATAAATAAACACAACAAAAAAACAAAGTTTTTTAACCGGAACGCTACATTTTTCATGTTTTTATTACTTGTTTTCTTTCTCAGCGGTATCTCTACATAAAAAATAAAATGAAGAACAAAATTCATAAATCCTTTTTGTTCATTGTTCTTGATGACAGCAATATCTCTGCAGTGCGAGTTACTGCTTTCAAAAGAGATTTCGTTTTGTTTGCATATTTGTTAATTTTTTGAAAGCAGCAGAGATGTTGTTCATTTTAATTCTAACATATTCTACAAAAAAATGCGTGTGAATAAAAAATAAACAAAAAAAAATAACAAAAAAAGTAAACACAATGTGTGATTCCAACAAAAAGAGGAAAGGAAATATAATCCTACAAAATATTTTCATTTCATAATGCAAAAGATAACAACGTTAAATAAAAAAAATATCATAAACTCTTGTTTCCGAAACAGTTTTTGTTTGTTAAATAGATGCATTTAAAAAATTACACTGAATTTTTTTCTTTCAAAGCCATTTCAACAAATATTTGCTTTCATTTATATTCCTTTTGTATCAAATTACAAAAAATTTCCCTTAAAATGTAACTACTTTAAATTATTTGTTAAGAAAATCACACACTAAATTACTTTTTAATATTAATACTGATAAGAAAAATTCTATTTGATTGATCACCTTTGAAAATATCAGTTCTAGTGTGATAAATTCTTAAAACATGATGATAACAATCATAGACATAAAACATTTTTTTTTATGTCGGTATCATTTACTCAACAATTCAAAAATACATTATTCTCCTCGTATTTTTTATTATCATTCTGAACTTTATCAAACTCTATTAATGTTAAAATGTAAAATTCAATGGGAAATGAGATGAATAAGTAAGTTATTGGTATATAAAAAGCCTTTCTTTAGTGAAGAGAATCTGCTGAAGTACGTGCCAGGTGTTGATGATTTTCAACAAAACGAAAAAATCAAGAAATATTGAGAAGAGAAAAAAAAAGTTTTAAATTCCTTCATTTCCTACATTCTTTGGGTTTTCTTATCGCTAAAAATCTTTAGCAATAGATAAATTTCTCCTAGAAAAATATGTTTTAAACATACCTGTAATGATGATAAAGCACGTAAATATCATACCGACAAGAGAAGTAAAACGAATGAGATAATGCAATATTTTTTTGCAAATAAAAATAAAATAAAAGTCGATTTATTTATTTCGAGTTGAATGTAATAAAAGAAATACTTGTTTTGACTTTTCTCGTTTCACTCGGAATATCAAACACAATTACTGTAAAATTTATTTATTTTGAAAACTGAAATTTATATCATTGCGAACTCTTAAGTCTATTTATCACTGAATATGTCGATAACTAAAACAAAATGGAAAAATTAGAAAAGAAGTTTTACAATTCTAATTGGTATGGATCGCAAATTAAATGTAATGTGAGGTGATTTTTTTCCTCCTGTTTTTTATTAATACCAAAATAATGATAAAAGAGCGACTGAATTCGGAAAAGAAATAATAAAGTAACTGGGTTTATGAGAAATACCCATGGGAATACCTTCATTATTTTTTTCTTGGTTCTTGCAATTCAAAAGAAAACTAAAAAATAAACGGAAAGTTTTCAAATGAGATATTACTTTAAAATGAGCAAGTAAATTTTACTTCAACAAATTTTAGAGTTAAATGTCTAAAGTGGTCAGATTGGTCGATATTAAAAAAAAAAAACTCGACGTACAATTTGATTTTTTTACATTATTTTTTGTATGCCTTATTTTAACGCACTAGGTATCTTTTTTGGGTTTCAACAGCCATTTTCCTAGACTTCTTGGGCATTAGGGTTAGCTTAAACATCGATAAATTTGAAAATTAAGTCAAAAACTTAAACAAAAAGGCCCAATTTGGTGTATGATCACTTTAAAATGCTGACTCTAATAATAATGAAGTAAATGTAACATTTTATAAAGTGAATTTACATTCAAAAAATTTCAATTCAACGGAAATCAACAATTTTGTATTCTCAATTTATGTATGTGCTTTATATTATTAATGATACATTTAGAATTTGAAGGTCTATTATTAGAACACACTCCTATTTTTCATGTATTCAATCAAATTTACTTTTTTTCCATGTAAATAGAAAGGAAGTGAAATGAAATTTATAAAAAAATATTACTTTATGTATTTTTTTTCAAAAGATATGTTTTTTTTTACTTATCACAGGTATCAGCATGTGTGATAATATCCTTAAGAAATTTATCATCCACATAAAAGTCTAAACCACACACTCGTCGTCGTCGTCGTGAAAATATTTCTTTTTATATTGTTATAATTTTTCTTTTTACACATCAACAAGATATGAATATAAAAAAATTATGTATCTACATTACATGTGAGATATGCTTTTGTGTCTGATCACTTCCGATTTTTTATCCGATTTATTTCAACACACACACACACACACATCCTTACATACACCTTTGTGTGTTCATCTGAGCTGAAATAAGTAAATTTGTAAGCAAAATATATACATTTTCATGTTTTTCTTTTCACTTTCACTCTTTGCATCGTGCTTTTCACCCTAAGGGACACACGTTTATAAGGAATATAAACGTAAAATGATTATCACCTTAGGCATAATTTTTTCATTCTAACATTTGGTTGTCACAGTTCAAAGAAGCATCTTAAGTGGGAAATGTGCTTCACTTCATTTACAAGAAGGAGGTTCAAAATAAAAGAGGTGATGAATTTTTTTTTTTTAAAAGTCAAATTATGAATAAATAATGATACACCTTTCAATATTATTGTGCCATATGGCATTTTATCATATGAGTGGGACACAAGACAATTTATATTTTGATTCAAAGAGCTGATTTGTGATTAAAGTGAATTTTTGTACATTTTAAATCGAAATCAGAGGAAAAGCCGTTCATTAAATTCAGTGTAACATGTCAACAGGCAATTTATCACCTTCATTAAGATTATTCTTGTAATTTCATCTTAGGCATAGTGATTTATACACTGTAACGCCTCGCGAACCACTCCGAATTATATGCATAAACTAAAATAGTGCTCATCTATTCGAAATATTTATCCAAAATAACAGGAAATGCGATAAAAATTGTGTTCATCAAACGCCCTGTAAGCGTGAATCAAACATCTCCGTACTGAGGTGCGGTTTAAACTTACAGTGAAAGAATTTGTTCTAATTATGTTTCATTTAAAAAGGTCAATTTGTTAACTTACCATTTACATGCAGATGATAGGTGATTATTCGAGGTGGATGTGTTGACACCTGACATTCATAAACACCCTCATCATCTTTAATGACAGATTCAATTTTGAGGCGCCAATTATTTGGATATTGGAAGTCTATTGTGTATCTTGAATCACCGGAATACGTTTGTTTGCCAACTGTAAGTAATTGGAGTGCTGTTTGGCCTTGTCTTCGATGCACCCATGAAACCTAAGTTAAATTGAAAAAAATAATTTAATTAAATTTACTTTAAATCAAATAATTGAATGATCACTTGAAGTTTTTTTTTCATGAGAAAACTTTTAATTAAACACTTATTCCATTAAAAACTTAAAATAAGAGCTTCTGTTTTTAAAATTCAAGCTACAATTCAAAATGAAACAAGTTTTTTGAGTCTTTTTTTTATTTAAATAAAAACATACACAAAAATAAGTAAAGTAAAATAACAAACAAACAGAACAACTTACCGTTTTATCCAATAATAAACTTATTCTACAATGTAAATAGAAAGTACTTCCAGCTTGTACTGTTATATTTGTAACATTTCCTGTTTCAAAGTGTGGTCCATATCTTCATTGAGTTTGTGAATTTGTGGCAATGCAATGGAAGTTAAAGAAAAAAAAATAAACACAAAAAAGTCAAAAGGTTAGTTGGTTGATTCAAGTACCGAATCATAAAAAATTTTTGTAGCTAAAATGTGTGTGTTAAAAGCGAACCAACTTTTGCTACATTTGTGGTTTTTACTTACAAAATAATGAATTGTATGTATTTTATTTTTGGTATGAAAAGAAAATGTGTGGAAATTAACAATGAATGTTCATATGAAAAGATTACAAGGAAATTATTAAGAGGAAAAGTTTTATCAAGAAGTTTTCATTGGAATTCAATGGAATCGGATTTCAATGTAATATTTTTTATATGCAGATACATTTCAATGAGATTTTCAATAGTGTTTTAAAGTTTCGATAAAAAAAATGTCTGGGTTTTATGTGAAATTCTAGCAATTAGATAAGAAATATTTTTTACAAGTTCAACGTTGTGAGCTTTTTGTTGTTTTGGGAGAATTGGGCTTTGAGGAAATGATTATACGGCTAGTGGCCATTATAATAAATTAATCTCAAATGAGTAACGAATTATCTGACCTACAATAGCTATAGCTATGTTGAACAGACTTAAATGGGCAAGTTCCTTGTATGAACGGGCCCAAACCTTACCCCAACGACACTTTTTAAGAGCGATTTTACCTAAGTGCTATGGATCAACGAAGTCAAAGCAGATTCAACGATTCTAAGGGCTCCAAAAGTGATATCTCTCATTTCATACAGCCATACATTCGTTTTAATTTAAATTTAAGATCAGTGTCCCTTGAAATATCATATCATAACAATACTTTAGTCTTAGTAATCAATCTGTTATTATTATTCAACTTCCCTTTTAGATAAAACGGTATCATGGTATTATCATCCTACGCATTTTACGTACAAAAATTGATATGACAAGTTAATCTAGAGATAAAATTGTTTTATTTTCCAGTAAAATGTTTGAAAACAGTCTTTTCCTTAAACAAATAAAATTCTATTGCCTTATTACCATTATCATATCACTAAAATTCTGGTTAAATTTATGTTGATAAGGAAATTTTCACCTTTTTTGTTTGGTGTTCTTTTCTTTTTGAATTAAAAGGACTGCTCTTAAAACGACAACTAAACATTAAAACAGATGATTATCTGATTTAAGTCTGTTTTCATTCCTATGACAACTTATTTTGGAGTTACTATTCTATGAAATTGTCTTTTGTATGTTGGATTAAAAAACTGGGAATGGAAGAAAATCCGGTGATGAAAGACCATACCTTTTCTTTTTGTGAATTAAGAAGGTTTTTATCTTTTTAACATCTGTTTTTTTATTCTACGTGTCTTTTATCAGAAGTTAATCTATGTTGCTTAGATATCAGATTTGTTTTTTTAATCGTATCACCTTTTTATATATTTATTTATTTAAAATTTCTAGCGTTTATATTTACGTAATTTTACATTGATATGACGTTAATTTGGAAAATCACTAAAAATTTGTAGGTTGTCAATATTTTCCGATTTTTCTTAATTTAAAATACAAAATATCGATAATGACCCTGATAAAACGATGTCAATATCGACCATGAGCACCTATTAAAGGATTTTTCAATTCAATTCAAAATTTAAGCTTCATGTCATCTGAAGCAGATACATTTAGTTTTTTGGACTACTTAGCTATTATTTCATAACACGGAAATCGTGATGCTGCCAGTCAATCCATAAAATTATTTAGCCTTTGTTATGTTTAATGAACATCTTTATACTTTTGTCAGTCTTTTCCCAAGTCATCAGTTAAGTGTCTTTAATAATAAAATGCCCCCTTTTGTTAATATAAAACTTGACATGATACAACATTCTTTAAGACTTCTTAAACGAACAATGCATTTTTTTCTGCACAAAGGCAATACAAAAAATAAATCTTCGTTCTTTTGTTAAATTACTTTTAACTTTTCTTGTATGTTTGTCTTCGTCTTTATGCGATAATACTCTTGTCGTTTAATATTGCAGCAATTTGTTTAGTTTTATTTTTATTGCTTCTAATATTATGCACTCTGGTCACACACACACACATACACACTCGCATTATCATGCAAAAACATTATGCACTTGATTCAACCACAAGCAAGTCAGCTTGACAGAGATAGGTCACTAGTTTTCTTTTCTTCTTGTTTTTATTATTATCACTTTTGTTCAACTAATTCTCTGTTTGGTTTTTTCATTATATTATTTTTTTTTGCTTGTATAAAAAGAAAAATTCAAAAACGTCTGTTAAGCATGGAAAATTTCTCTTATTTTCTGGTAAATAAATACACAATGCAATTTTTTATTGTCTTGCACATTTACTGCTTTTATTTTCTTATCAATTTCATTTTAAAAATTACCAACAAAAGTTTTTCTTTTTCATTGTTCTTTTAAAAAACTTTCATAAAAAGAATTTGAATCGTAATAATAAAAAGCGAATAAAAATATATACAGGATAAAAGACGAACAATTCCTTTTCATTTTAATTTTTTTTTTCAAAGTATAATAATATAAGGGTTTGCGCTGGTGGGATCAATTTAACGTTAAATTAGCATATTTGTACTGATTTTTATGAAAGAATTTTTTTACCCAATTATTTATTGATCATACGATAGCATAAAATGTAAGGGTACTTCAAAGTCTGTGAGAGATTTAAAAAAAGATTATTTTTTTAATTGAATCTTTTAATAATGAATTTATTTTAACATTGAATTAATATAAATGACAAGGCGTCTCCATCGACTTAATTGATAGTTAAAACAAGAAACTTTCTGTTCAGTGTATTTGTGTGCTCAAGCTAAAAAGTTTTCTTTACTTGATTTTCTTGTGAAAAGTTCATTAAAAGAAAATGCAGTTTTTTAATTAAAATAAAAAGAATAAGAAGAATTTACAGATTCAAAGCATAACTTTAAATTAAAACTATTTCTCACAGTCTCGGGAGAATAACAAATTCGTCTTGTTTATATGTGGAAATAGAGGAAAACTTTCATTTCCACCTTTGTGATTTCTTCTGATATTCTTTTAAATTCACATACTGCAGTGGAATTTTTTATTTTATATTTTTTTTTAAATACCATGAATTGAAATAAAATTTATCTAAATTCCACTGCTAATTATGGAAATATCTTATTTTTCCTCGAAATTTTATTGGACTCCAGTGTATATACTGTTATAATTTATAGGGACAATAATGTGTGGTTTTCAATTTGACCAAATCATTTAATTTCCAAAATGAGTGTAAAATATTATTCGGCTTCACATTTTACATTATAATTTATTTCCTTTCATTTGTATTACTTTCATATCAGACAACAACTATGCAATGTGGTGTTATTTCATCATTTTACATTGTGTGAAAAACATATGTAATTTATTTTTCATTTAAATTTTGTGAGTTGAAAATAAATAGTCGGGTTTCATCCCCAAATGTATATTTTGTATTTTGTGTGTGTGTGAATAAGACAAAGGATAAATTGAGGAAAATTTATATTATTTTGTTATCTGATTGGACTAGTGATGGAAATGAGCAGGATTTTGAAGTTAAGGGACATGATTTTTTTATATTTATGAGCAGAAAAACTTTAAAAGAAAGTCTGGCGATGTATGCTATCCAGTGAAGGTGCGAGAGACCCTTAGATTAATTTAGATATGAACAAGCTCCGCCACGGACCCATTGGTCCTATTGTGTTCAAACTATTACAGCCTTTTATCTATGCTCTAACCACGTGGGACCTACAATTTATACTGTCATCCGATCCAGTCGCCCTGAGATTTCACTCAGCGCCCCTAAAAATCCCAGAAGGATTTTTATGTATTCTAAGTAAAACTTGAGCACATTTGAAACGCGAAAAGCACAAATTAATTTTCATGCCCGGGACTGGATTCGAGCCCTCGTCGCAAGATTCTTACCTAACATACAAGGCACTTAACCAACTCGGTCAACGAATTCCAACGAATTCGGTCAACGAAAAGAAACCCTTAAATCTAAAATTTAAATTAAAAAAAACCGTTACATTACAATTCATGAAATTTGAACACCACTTTTTAACACAATTAAAAATATTTAAAGTCCAACTCTGACAAGATAAATTACCATAATTAAAAGATAAAAGCCACTCACCTGTAGTCATGGTGATGATGTTTATTTATATTTGGATGAGCATCAAAAACGTAGTTCAGTCCAGGTGGTGCATTAATTTTACTATTTTTAACTTGTGCTCCTTTGACACCACCTGGAGGTAATGTGACTTTAACTGCACTTACTCGTTGTCGACTTGTTGTATTATTTGGTGTTAAAAATGTATGTCTACTACTCTCATTATTATTATTCTTATTATTATTTTCACTAGAACTGCTTCTACTAGCTTTATTTTTATTATGATTAGTGTTAAAATTATTCGTTATTGTTTTTACAGTACTTTGTACAAGCATCATTCGCTCAGACACCACATTAATTGGCTTTTCAATTGTGGTGCTCGTGTTAGATGTTGAAATTGCATCACCTTCAGCAATTTCACTATAAATTGATTCAATTTGTGAGCTGATTGTTGCCAGACTTTCCCTAGGAGTATTTGTTATTGATGTTGCTGTCGACAATTTATCGCTTAAACTTTCACTATTCCTATTGTTACTTGTGCTGTTATTAATATTGACAGGCGCTGATTGAACATCTGCATTTGATATTGCCAATGTAGACATAATCGATTCCCAGGAAGTTGTTGATTCGAATTGATATTGCTCTTGTTGTTCTTCCTCTTGTTCAACAATTGACGGAGTTACTGTGAATCAGAAAAAAAACAAAATGATAAATTTGAATAAAATTGCTTTGTTCGATTTGAATTCCCTGAATAGCATCGAATTTTTTTTTCTATTTCAAAACGTTTTACAAAAAACATTTGAATTGTATTTCAATTATAAGAAAATTAGAATTTAATGAATAATGAAAATTAATTATTCGATAGCTTCAGGTAGAAAAAAAATTCTTTCAATGAAATGACTTTAATAAAAAAAAAGTAAAAATGTAAAAATGATCACTTAATCGTCTTGAGTTTGGATACCAGCCTCAAACGACAAGTATTATTTTTCATCGTTTAATTTTTATGTCAATTGAATTACATTAAAAAACACAGAGCAATGTTTTCTCTTATCATCACGATTCTAACTTTATCCATATTAAATATACAATGATATTTAATGTGTCAGTGTTGTAATTCTATATTTATTCAATGCTTAAAACGTTTCAAGTGTTAGCACGCTTGGGGATTATTTATGCAAAAAAAAAATAGAAAAAAAATTTAGTCTCTAAACTAAATGAAGTAACAACAACACACACACATACACAATTGTATAATAAAATAATATTAAAGTGATGTTGTAACATTTGAAGTATACGAAAAAATAACACCAAGTTGAGTGTAGTTTGCTTTCTAATTTAACATTTTCCGTTTTTTTTTCTTCATTGTATTTATCATACAATTACATATCACATCAAATTGTGCGCTTCATTGAATTCAAAATTCACAGTGTTTTCCGTACTTTTATCAAATTATTTTCTCAGTCTATTGAAATGTGTGCTATTCAGTTTTCATTTTTTTTTTGAAAACAGACTCGTTTGTTTCGTATCTTGTACAAGAAATGTTTTTTCAGGAAAGATATGTGAAGTGATATAGCAGTGGTGTTCAAACTAAACTAATGATGTAAGTGTAACATTAAGATAATTGAATTTCCATTTAATTTAATTATATTCTAATCCAATTTAACATGCTTAATGCGATTTAAGTTTTTTTTTTTGAGAATCATTGCTTTTTGAAATTTCATTTCAATGCGGAAAACCGAGCAATATAAAAAAATAATAAAATATAGAAAAGAGTACTTAAATGACATCAATTTAAGATTTGCCACCAACCATGTATAATGTGTGTGTTATGTGTGTATTTGAAAGAATGAATCATGGTGTTATATTATGTGTGAATAACGTTGAAAAAAATAAACAATGCGTGGATGTTGCTTTTACGCTCAATTGATTTGATAAGAGTGTGTAGTTAGGTATTCAAACCATATATTTTTAATGTGATTCTGCGGGAAATTTCAAAAGTGTTGAGTAAATTAAATGGTGAAAAACTGAAGAAAATAATGGTTTGTTGATAATAATGGGAAATTGTGATAAGAAATGAATTATTTTTTGCTTCAATAGGCATTAATGTGTTGTATTTTAATAGTTGCTTGTTATTGAAAATTATTTTAAAGTTAATTGTCTTTAATTTATGATAAATTTAGTTTTTGCATGATAATTTCATGTTTAAAATAGATTTTCTTTCTCAATCGGGACATGTTCAATATTGAAAGTGAAATTCTGTTTCTAACAGAAACAAATCATTGAAATTTTTTTAAAATGATTCAGTTTGAACTTAAAGGGCGGATTGAAAATTATTAACGGCTCTGACATTCTGTATAATTTTCTTTAAAATTTACACTAAACTTAACTTTTACAAGACGATCGACTGCGGCCTTCCTGGCATTTGTCAGATTGCCCGTTAGCCAACTTGCACTGGTTACGTTACTTTTTTTAATTGAGCCTATGCCTGAATCACGCTCATGTTACAGTTCTGTTTTTCATTTTTAAGAAAACTCCTAGTGAACATATTTTTCAAGGGCCCAAGCTTTTATCGTGTCATCTTTAGCAGCTTCCACCTTTTCCTAGTCTTTTACTCTACTTTCATAGGCATTGATATTCGATTTTCTTTTTCTGCAGCTTAACGTATTTTGCTTTCATCAGATAATTAACAAAAAAATACAAAAAAACCGTTAAATAGGCTCGAGAATTAATAAATTTTACAAAAAAATCACGTGTCCTATGATGCATTGTCATTGTCTTACATTGTAAAAAATAAACAAAAATTTAATTTCAATTCAGCCTTAAGATAAAAAATAAAAACAAATATAATTTCATTGACATATTTTATTTGTTATGCTACTTAAATATTTAGGATATATTCATATTATAATAAAATCAATCTGATTATTTCTCATTCTCTCTCTGTTAATGCTTGACCCTGACACTTTATTATCCCTTTATCTTTCTCTTATGGAATTTTTACATTTTCTTCTTTTTTATCATTTTGATCCTTTAATATTTGTTCCTTTTTTTTATTATCTGAGAAAAAATATTTATGATCTTTTCTTTCCTCTTCATATCGAATGTACACTTGAATTTCTCATTCTTTTATTTCCATTTTTATTATGACAAAAATATTCTTGATTGAATTACAACATTTTTGTTTCCTTTTTATCACAAATTTGTTTCAATGCAAACAAAAATTTATTGGGTCAAAAAATGAAAAATTATTCAACTTTTTTTTAAAGAGAGTGACACAATTTTTAGACAACCATTAAAAATTTGAATTGTATGAAATTATTAATAATAATAAATCATAATAAAATGTTGTTTTTTAAGTTTAATTAAATTTTGTTTAATGATTACAATGCAGATGTTATGAAATTTTGTTGTTTTAATATTTAATTAAAATAATCGTGTGGTGAACTGTAAAATTTTTGTAATGAATAATTTTCGTTTGATTCGATTTTAATGTTAAATCCAATAAATTTTAATAATTTCATCCGAATTTCGAAAATGTCTCTTTAAAAGTATTAAATTTTGTGTTTTTTTGTAAAACTCATTAAGATAAGATGATATAAATTTTCATCTAATTAGTTATGAAAAAGGTTTGCTTAAATCGTCTCATCCTTGTAAAACAATCGAAGTGTGAATTAGAAGCAAATATTTGATGATTTTTGTTTACATTACAGCGCTTTTATCTTTCCTTATCGAACATGAAATAAATGAACAAGTTTGGGCATTTAAAAGTTTGTTTTGATAAGAGATAAATTTAATAAAATTTTATTTACAATAAAAAAAAGGTTTTGAACGTTTTATGATTTTATTTCACTTTAAATGTAGATAAAATTGTCTTTTTTATCGGAAATTTTGAATGAATGTCGAATTTTCTTAAATCGTCGATTCATCCCAAATTGTCGAATTGTCCCAAATGGTGGAATTTTTCGTATTTGTCGAATCATCTTTAAATTAGATTATCTTTAACCTAGGAGTTAAAAAAAGTAAGTGCGATTTAATTATTTTTCAATGCAATCAAGTATGAAACGTTGATTTAGATCATTATTTAGTGTCAGCTCGAATACAGACAAATTTCACAATAAAACACAAATTTATTACCATACACTGAGCACTTTTTCATCTAAAGAATTTCTTATTAAATCCACACCATTTATCTTGACTTGAATAACAGAACAATTCAGGTCAAGAAGTAAAATCACACTTTATATAAATTATCTTTATTTTCATTTCAGTTGCAGCTGCACGAAGATTCTTCGAAGAAAACACTAAAGTGAATGCATTCACATTGAAATTTCAATTGAATTGAATCATTTATTTTTTCATTTTACGCTATGTAGCAAATAACTCTTAGATATATCTCCTTATCATCATCATCATCATCTCACTAGTTCAACATTCACTAACATTGTTCATTTTTCAACGAGTAAAATAAAATAAAATAAATAACAGAAAAATGGTATCTAATAGTTCAGTTGCATAGTTTGTATTTTTATTTTATTTTATCAATTTATTTTTATTCAAAATTTACAGAGAGATGTTTCAAAGATTCACTGCAACAATGCAGAGAGATTGTAATCTGCTTCAAGCTGCAAGGCAAGAAACAAAAAAAAATGATGATATGCAAAAGCGCAACTTGCAAACATTTTATAACATTAAAAATTGTTTACCATGTTTTTTTTTTATTTATTATTTAGATCGAATGTACGTTTAAAACTTAAAACGGTTCTCTCTTGTCGTCTTAAAATATTCATGAAATGCAAATATACGTTATTTTTAAAAGAATTTCTATTTCGTTCTAAATAATAATATTCAAATATACAATTGGTTTCTTCTCCTTCCCTTTTTTGTGTAAAGAAAAATGTGTGCTTTTAAAATTTTCATTCCATTAAGGGTAAAAGATTTTAATTTTTAAAGTATTTTTAAAAATATTTTCTGATTTGACCTCATTTTGATCCTTATAGAATTCATTTAACGAAATCCTCATGGATATATATTTGAAAATCATTTCTACATAAAAGTTCTTTCATGACTTGTCAAAGCCAAAATCAATAAAACTAATAAATAAAATATTTAATTAAGAACTCTTTATTGAGAATTTTGTTACTTTTACTTTATTTTCAAACAGGAAGTGAGTTTACTTTGACTACATTTTATATGATATGAGACTACTAATTTTATTTGTATCAAAGTCATGATATGTATATTTAAAGTTTATTTCTTAGAACTTCTCTTTTTGACAAATTAAAGTGATGTTTCCATGCCAACACAATGTAAGCTGAAAATGCCCCACCCACCACCGGCTCTGCTCATGCAAACAAGACGAGTGACTCCATTTGTTTAAAAAACAGCAAAGGTTGTCTCTTGTGGTGTTAATCACCGATCGAAAACAATGGAAATGCAACCCAAATATATGACTATGAAGGGTCTGAGGTTACTTAAAAAGCCTGCTTACTTTACCGGCTCCTATCTGTTATCAACTTTGGTCATTTTTAATCCATCGCACCAGTCCACATCACGAAAACTTCCTTGATCGTTCTGAAAAGGGTTCAAATTTCCTCTTGTAGAAATGCAGAATCACTTAAAGAATCACAGAATGCACTTAAATGGTAAAACTCAGTTTTCCGAACTCTTTAATTGATAAAGTATTTATTTAAACATAGTTCACATTTATTTATTTCTCTATTAAATTCTAGTAAATATCAATAAATGACAAAAACTAAAAATAAACTTTATTTAATATTCTAATAGCACAACTGTTATTTTACCACCTTAAACTAAAATAAAGATGATGACAAACCATATTAAGAAGAACAAACTTTGTCCTTTAATAAAATTTGCTCTCATACACAAGGGTTATAATGTGAGAGTTAAAATACACTGTATAATGATATTCAAAACACTTTAACTAAATTTATTGATACAATGTTTTACTAACAAGACTTCTCTAAAACAGAAAACGTTTTTATTATCGGTATATGGCACGTGTATGGCACTGAACGACTATGGAATAATATAGTTTAGTAAAAGTTTTTGTTTTTTAATCACATTAAAGTCTCACGGCGAAATAATCAGATTATAGGAGAATTGAGCTGTAAGCAAATAAAAGCAAATTTTAAAAGTATTTTTTAATTCTCTTTTTTTTCTTTCTCAAAGTAAATAAATAAGGTAAAAGTTTTGAAAATTTTGTAACTGGATCTGTGAAATTACTTAACACCTTGTTATTATTAAATAATTTTAATTTGAACCTTTCTTTTGAATATGAAATCAAAGGTAATTAGAGAAAAAAATATTATGTTAATTAATTAATTAATGAAAGTTAAAAGTATCCCCAACATTGAAAGAACCCTTGAATAAAATCTTGATAAAAATAAAAAAAGAATGGAATGAAATTCAATCGAGTGAAAAAAATTCTTTTTTGGCTGTACTTCAATTTTAATAATATCTTTTAGGAATTCTTACATTGAATATTAAAAATTATTATTTAATTCATCAAGTATATCAAAATTTAGGATCACTCTTATTGAGTTATCATCTGCTATTTCATTCAATGTGATAACAACTACGAAAAAGTTTTTAAGTGTTTTCCTCAAATGCATTTAATCCTGTTCTAATAAATGATCTCAATGGCTTTGCTCTACATTTACCATCAGGAGTATAAAATGATGTTTTAAAAATAATTTCGCGTAAATCAAACATTTTATCAAAAAGTTCTCTTGTTACATGTTCAATTTCATATAACTTTAAGCTATTTTTGAACCTCGTTCCTAAAAAATTAAATTTATATCCTTGAGGGAATCCAATTACAAGCACTTGCAATCCCGAAAAATTCTTTATAATCAATTGAATGTCATGGATATTCCATTGTGAAATTTTAAAGATTGTCAATTTTTTTAATTGTTTATAATTGAAATCTGCTTCAAAAAGATATTTAAAGTTATCATCATGTATACTTAAAATTTCCAATTTTATGAGTTTTGGCATAAATAAATTTTCAAATAATGCACTTTCGAAAGAGGTGAATACTGGTAAATGTAATTCTTCGAGATTATTCATGTTATAAAATGGAACTCTGTAATTGTAATAAGGAACTTTCGTCAAAACGAGAATTTGAATTGATTCAAAAATTGAAATTAAATTTAATTCTTTCTGTGCATAAATAAGTAACATGATAAAATCGTTTAAATTTTCAAAACTAAGAATTTTTAGTTTTTCAAAGTGCCTAAATTCAAGTCCATTTTTAAATGAATCAACGAAAACTAAAAAAGAACCAAATTCAAATTTAATACTTTCCACAGCCTTGGAGATATTTTGCCAAAATTTTCTTAAATTTCTTACATATTGGTCTTCAATTTTTGTGTAACCATTAAAAATTAATTTATTGTATTGAAAATTTGAATTTTGGAAAATTTTCACAAAATCTGATGAAATGAGTAAGTTACTTAAATTTAAAGTGCGATGTAGCTTAGAACTTGAAGAGCAAATGTTGAACCATCGTTTACAAACTTGTCGACATATCAATTGTTCGTTTGTAGTTAATAATGAAAATATTCTCTCCATGATTTCATATGGTAAATTATCTGATTGTTCAAAATATACATCGATATTTGGTTTTTCTTGAATTTTGAAGTCCGTTCTGTAAAAAATATTTTCATTCGAAAAATTGAATTTGATAAATTCCAGATCAGGAAGTTCTTCGAATAAACTTTTTAAGTATCGTTGTTTTGGATAGTATGAAATTTGTAATTTTTTTAACTTTTTGAGATTTCTTTTAATTAACTTTATTCCAGTTGATGTCATCCATTTTGAATCACATTCAATTTTGAGCTCTTCGATATTATTCAAATATTTTGTAATAATTTCAATACAATTATCTGTAGTGATAAGAGAACTGGATGTCATGATGTTTACAAACAGATTTGACAGTTTTGGACATGACCTGATAAAATTTTCAAACATCTCAGTTGAAACACTGTGACTAAAACGAATTGAAACGGTTTTCAAATTTGGAAATGGTGGAAATTGTTTGACATTACCGCTTAGGAAAATATCGATGTGAATAAGGTTTTTAAGTTTCATTGAAATTATTTTTAATATTAATATATTACAATAAAGTGTTCCTGATAAAACTTCAACAGATGGAAAACTATTAATTATGGATAAGAAATATGCGTCACAATGTTCTGCATTTTCTAATTCTAAAACTTTTACGTAATTACTTCTAGTCTCCATATGTTCAAAAAAACATAGCTTTTTCATACACTGATTTTGATTTATGAATCTTTTTTCTTTCAGTTGGATGGGTCTTATACTGCATTTTTGATTATCATATCTATTGATATTGATTTCTATTTCTTCAATGAACATCACATAGCTAGGTAAATCTTTAATACTTGGTAAATATTCACATTCAAAAACCAATTCTTCCATTTGCAGATATTCAAAATTAAGATAAGAGAATAATTGGTTGATAAAATTTGCTTCTAATGGTATATCACACTTAAATGCAAATGAAGTCCATGTTTTACAATGCTTTAAGAGTTTTTCCAAGTTTTCTTTAATTTTTGATCCGTATCTATCAAAGATTCCAACATCGATAAAAGTATCACCTATTTTTATAATACCCAAATTTACATTTTTTTGAAAAAACTCAATGGAGAGATAGTCTAATTCAGCTACTGATTCAATGTAAATCTCTTTAACTTTGTTAAAATTTTGGTTAATACATTCAAATATTTTTAATCTTTCTCTAACTTTAACTTCGTTTACACGTTGCACTGCATGAATTTCAAGTTTCCGGATTGAATTGCCAATTTTTTTCCAATACTGTGTTTGCAAAAACTCATCAGTGTTCCATTCAGTCTTATAGAAATTTTTACTTCCATCAATTATCAACGTGTCATAAACAATATCGGAGCTCATAATAGAATCCAAAATTTTGATTGCATCTTCTCTTTTTATTTCGTCATTTAATATTAATATATTTTTAGACATTTTGATTAATTAAATTTTAATTGTAATGTTTTGAAGAATTCAATCAAACAACTAAAGGCCTGTAAATGTTTCACACAAATGCAACACATTTTGTTATCTTATCAATTATCAATATTTAAAAGATAAGATAAAAATTTCAATTTTATGACACTGCTCGACAAAAAAAAATCAACATCGTACTTTTATAAAACTCCGAAAAAATATTTTCAATCCAGATAATTACTTGATTTATTTCTAATGAATCCTTTTTTTTAATTTTCATATTAATTGAATTTTGAAACGGTGAATTGCGAAATAAGCATCATCGAAAAATCTTTAAAGAGTATTTAAATGTTCATCACTTTTTGCCAAGCAGTGTTATCGTTTTCGTTAAATAACGCCAATAATTCAAGTGCCAATTGAGTTTTTCACCTTGAAAATGGAGTCGTTTATCTTTATTAAGTGTAGGAAAGTATCCTGGATGAGTAATAATTGAAATTAATCTCAGATGACTTAAAACTTCTTTTCTTACGTAACATTTTACATAATTATAAAACCCACTCAAATTTCACGGAAAATACAATGAATGTGTAGTAGTATCATCAAAATAATCATAATCATCATCAGTGTTATTATGACGATATCATAAAAAAATAAAATAAAATAATACAGTTTTAAGGTACTGTCTGATCATAGTCATTTGTGTACTGATTCTTAAAAAAATAAGACATTTAAGGAAAATAAAGGTAAGAAAACAACCTCCCACAACAATAAAAAGTACGGAGGCAAAAAATAAACATAACGTAAATTTTTATAGCAATAATTTTAGCATGAAACAAACAAAATTTAGTATATTCACGCCTATTCTCTTTAATTTTCACCTTAATTTTGTGTCTTGAATCTATAAATAAACTTTCGTTTTCTTTCATTTGGAAACATCTTCATCTTCCTGATACAAACCAAAAGAACACACGTTCTCATTGTCAATTATTTATTATTAAAGAAGAAGAATTTTGTGCTTACACTCACACAATACAACAACTTTTGTTGAATAAAATATCTCGTTGGAAACAAGATATGTAAGGAAATACTAAAATGTTTTCGTATTAAAATTATCTTGTTTTTGTTTTTGAATCATCATGAATTTTGTTGTTGTTCTCTTTTTCTTTCTTTGTCTGTTGATGTTCTTTAATTCTGATTTTAATATTCACATCCTAATAAAATATTCATGTTTTCATAGGGTTGCCATTTCAAGAAAATTAAAAGACAGTGTAAGAGAGAGAGC
Source organism: Culicoides sonorensis (assembly GCA_900002565.1). Classification (NCBI taxonomy): domain Eukaryota; kingdom Metazoa; phylum Arthropoda; class Insecta; order Diptera; family Ceratopogonidae; genus Culicoides; species Culicoides sonorensis. Next base: position 223,466 of record LN483357.1, read on the forward strand.
AAAAAAGGAATGAATTAATATTAATTGATTTCCTTTTATTTATTTTCAATGAATTTCCTTATAAATTCAGACGTTTCATTGACACGTGCGTTGATTGAAATTCGAATCTTACAGAAAACTCTCAGCAGTGCTTTAAAGAAATAGTTTGCAGGTGCATTTCCATTTAAAAAGACTTACAATTTTTCGTAATTTATGTAATTTTTTCCTAATGATAACAGTATTAAAAAAAAATATCCTGTTCATTTTCATGGTAATAACTGATTATACTTACTCATGTCAAAGTCTATTTCTTTTTTCTTTGTAATTCCATGCTCTTTGATTTGATGAGTGCCGTCTGGTAGATCATTATGATTATTATTACTTTTCACCTTTTGATGTTTTGTTGACTCATCTTGCGGATTGGACACCTGATTTGCGACACAAATTGTCATCGTCATTATTAAAAGGCAACATAGGCCACCTTGATACATTTTTTTCTTGTCTAATACTATGAACAAAAAGCTCTTTTATTTGTGTGCTTGTTGCTGTTGTTTTCAATACTTTTTTTTGGTCTTATACCAAATGGCCAAGTCAAAAGCATATTTTTGATGTAGAATGATATTGTGTGGGTGAAATAATTAATTTTTTAACTGGTTTAATTATTTGAAACATTTGATTGATGTATTTCAGCTGAAAATAGAAAGAAAAATAAATTCAAAATATTATTATTGTATTAGGTTTTATGAATGTGTTTTATAATAAAAGAATTTTTATCGAAAATTCAAAATATGAAAATAAGGACTAGTTATGATGATTGATACTGTCTACAAGATAGCATTTCTACCAAAGAGTGAAATTTTCCTTGAAGATATGCAGTGGCGAATGCCAGAAAGGCCGCAGTCGATCGCCTTGTAAAAATTAAATTTAGCGTAAATTTTAAAGAAAATCGTACAAAACAGCAGGGCCGTTAATAATTTTCAATCCCCCCCTGTACACATGTTGAAACGCATATGGTAAAGTACGCCACACTACAAAAATTATAGCTAAAATGTTATAAGAAAAGTTTTGAACGAATATTCTCAGAATCCATATAAGTTTTTTTTTTCCATCACCTCAAATTTCGTACAATTTCTCATAATAAAAAAAAACTCATGTAATTTCTTCTCAGTACTTCAATTTCAAGTTATTTTGTTTGTTTTTTTTTCCTGGGTCTGCGCTTTTAAAGTTTAAATTTGTTTGGCTTCAAAAAGTTACAACAATTATTTACTTGAGAACAATAATACGAAGAAAAAATGAAAAAAAACGGAAAATTTTGGTACCTTGTTATCATTTTACTTGGCAAATAATAATTGACTTGTGTATAATGTTTGTGATTCATCTCCAGGCAATTATATATTATATTTGTCATTTTTTCCACTTATTAATCATACTGATGTGTTTTGTATCGGAATCAGAAAAAAAATATTTATCTTTCAATTATAAGATAAAAGTAACTTGAATACTTTGAACATTTTTCAAAAAAAACCTGGAAATTAAAGCGAAAATTTCCAAAACAGCTGAAGACAGTGAGGTTAAATTTCACACCTGCCTAAAGGCCATTCATTATTTTAATTTAAAAAAAAATCAAATTTTAACGCCCTAATTATGTATCTCCCACATTTCATGATCAATATGAAAACTAATTTTACTTTCAGTTCAACCCACAAAATTGTTAATTCTTTTAAACAGTTGATTAAAAACTTAACATAAGCCAATATACCAAAAAAAAAGTATCAAACTGAAAATTATACAAGAAAAACTTTTAATTAACTTGTATAAAGCTCAACAATACATTTTTGTTCAAATAGCTTGAAGCTATGTGACTTGCACACGTTTTTGTTATTTTTTGTCATAAAACGGATATTTTTAACATTGGTTTGTATCCGCATCGACACCGAAACAATGTTTAAAATTAAAAATAATTAAAAGGGTTTAACGTCACACAAATAATAGAGACATTTTTTTTTCTCAGGACTGTAATCTATTATTTGGAAATTTTAAATTAAGGTCACTCAATACAAAAAGTTGTGTATAGAAAATTGAATGAAAAAAAAATTAGTCTTTAAAATTATAATGATGACATGAAATGAAAAGAAAAAAAATGTTCTTTGATGTTACAAGCCATGAATCTTTTAAATTTACATTAAAAATTCAAGTATTGAAGACAATTTTTTTTTCATTCCAGTCAAGGAGAATAAAAAAAAATCAATATGCTTTACATAAACCTAATAATTAATTTTCTCTTTTGTCAATTCAATTTTCCATGAATGAAGCAATGTGTCTCAATAAATTAAGTGTCTATAAATATTTGTTACAGAACCATTTTTCACCGAAACAGACATGTGTATAAAATTTTTGTGTGTGGTATTTTCATTGAGTTTTTGTGTTGAGTTGTCATCGTTAATTAATCACCCGAAGATTCATGTTCATCAAATAAGTCAACTATTATGTAATTAAATTATATTTGCTTCATTTTCAACACAGCTCTCATTTATAATTAAGATGAAATACGTTAACTTTGAGTGTTAAAATTAGAGTATTGTTATATTTCTTGTTGATGTGATTTCAATTGATTTCATTTTAGGCACTTTTTGGTGGCACAATCCCGATTTTTGAATCAATGTTCCGATTTTTAACATTGAAACAGGAACAGGAAAGTCCAAAAATTGACCTTAGTTTCACAAAACGTTCGTTGATGAGTCTGCAGATCGATAGAGAATCAAAAATTACAGCGTTTTGTATCTGGGTTTTACGATTGAGCACTCCAGAGGGCACTGAGAGCTGATTTTGTGATTTACACGACGAAAAAAGTTCAAAAACAGCAAAAAAATAAAAGGTCAGGATGAAAGTCGTTAATGACACTGCGAGAGTGACGGGAAGGGTCCGAAAAATCCCTCCTCGAGACTGACATGGTGGTTGATGAGGTCGTTGATAATTTCAGTCTAGTAAAAAAAGGAATAGTTTTTAACTGTCCTGCTTTTTGCTTTCAAATCCCGATTTTTTATTTCACTAGTCCCGATGTTTGCATTAAATATGAGTCTGAAATGTCAAACCTTTTTAATTGCCATTACATTTAATGTAACCATAAGCCGCATAAGTAAAAACAAGGACAAGTTAATATCAAATTCAACTTATAACATGCTCAATGTATTTTTGGAACATATTTGCCTTTTATTATTTGTTTTACAAAAGAAAAATTACAGTAAATATAATTCATTGTTAAAAAACAGACAACATTATTCACATACACAAACACACATAAAGCCATATTAAATCCTCCAAGTCATTTGTTCTCTCTTTTCTCATTTGCTTATTCAAACATGGCAGTGAAGTGACATCATCATATATTTGTAATGAAAATAATATTCAGAAATTAAATAAAAACATATAATAAAATAATGAAAAAATGCCTTTCAAAAGTTTAAAATTGTCTTGTGAATAAAACTTACATTTAATTTTAATGGGGGAAGGATAAATAATCAAAAAACATTAAACAAATAACTTTTTGGAAAAATAAAAAAAATATTTTGCTGGATTGAGAGATGAACGAGCTTAAATAATGACACATTATGGGAGGAAACATGCGGTGAATAAACTGTTTTTATTGCTCCACGTTTTTTATGATTATTTTTCTTCAAAAAATATACGAAACCCCTCAAAATATATTTGAAAAAAAAGTTAATGGAATCGCATCATCTCTTGAGGCGGAAACCCAGTTTTTTTCAGTTTGTTTATTGTCAATTAAAGACGATTTTCAGCACAAAATTATGTAAATAAATTAAAGATGAACGAATTTTTTTATATTCGCCTGATTTGAATGCGTAGGAATTACATGGAAAAAGTTTTTGGAGCGACAAAATTTAAAATAATCATTGCGGCACATAATAAACGACAATGTGATGAAAAGGTACTCTCATTTTTCACTTAAAAATAACACACAAAAAAGCGACCAAAATACATACCGCCCGACCTTGCATAACAAAAGGATTTTTATTGTTATTTTCACAGTTTTATATTTTTGCTGTCGTTTTCATTTCATTTCATTTTTATTTTTTTTTTTGAAAAGCTTTCACTGACACAATGGATTTTATGTCCTTTTATTCTCGTTATTTGGGGAACGCAAATAGGTTTAGTGTGAAATTTGAATTAATAAACAGATGGTCCTAATAGTAGAAAAGAAAATTTGATGGGAAATTTTAGGGGAAAAAAAACATAAATTTTATCTTCAAATATCAAGTAAACACTCAAAAACTCATCATTAATAAAATTCATTATCATTTGGCTACCTCACTCTCAACCTATCAAATTTTTTTGGAGAAATTACAAAGAATTTCGTTCTCTATTATGATAACAGACAATTATTGACTTGATTTCATTCAATTTACTTTGATAGACGTTTTGTTGTTATTTGATATATCACACAAATTCAGACGTGTCTGCGTTACTGCTTGTTCAACACAAATAACTATCATTTATTTTCAGATAATAAAGAGACATGTAACACAATTTCTTTACTTCCCATTTTCATTCTTGATTTTCCTCCATTGGTAAAAAAAATAATAAAAGTAACAGTCTGGAAATTGTTTGCGTGCTTCAAAATAAGAGTTTTTCCTTTGCACACACAAAAAAAAGTTCAATTTAGATTTCAAAAGATTTTGAGATTGTTTCGAGGAAATAAAATGAATTTTCAAGAAGAGAAGGTAAAATAATAATAATAAATGCCTTTTTAATTTAAATGGCGTATAAACATTTTTCCTTGTAATCGTTTTAAAAAAAATGACTTATTTTATTTTTAATATCAAACTACTGAAGTTTTTTTGTAATAATTTACAATATGACTATTATTGTAAGAAAAAAACGGAATATAAAAATATTTTCAACGAGAATTCCTGTGAGTGAATAAAATTGAATTTAATAATAATGTGAATAACAGACAAGCAAATATTTGTGAATTAAAGTGAATGAACTTTTGAAAAATGATGATATTACTGGATTTAAGAGAGTCATCAATCAGGATTTGTGGCGTTGCCTTAAAAGTTGAAGATAGAAATGATAATTTTAATGGACTGAAAAAAAATTCTTAGATGACAGAAATTTACATGCTATAATGATGGCGTTGATCTTATGACGTTTCATTTTAATTAAGATAAGAAAAAGTCACTTTCACTCGTTAAATGTGAATTTAATGGCACTTAAACTGAGAAATAACATCAAAAATTGAATTGAAAGCACTTTTCTTAATTAAAAACAAATACATCTCTCTCGTAAAAGCATTAAAACTCATTTAATTTTGGATAAGTAAAAAATAACAATAAAAATTCCACACAAAACCTCATTAACATCAATAAATAAATTTAGTAAGACAATTCTCTGCTACACACCATATTACAATGTAATGATCATAATAATAAAACAACAAAATATACCCGTAAATGTGTGCTTTTATTTTGGTTTTGTTTTTTTTTTCTTATTATACGTTTATTTCCTTATACACATTCAAACAGTTGAGAAGACGCATGATCATTTTATCACAACATTTTCATAAATCAGATTAAGAAAAAACAACTTTAAAGCAACAAACAACACAGCTGCCTTTCCCAACACAAAAAAACTTTTTCCCAGAAAAGTGTGTACTTGTGTGTGTGAGAATGAAAAATTATGTTATTATAATACGCATACACACACACACCCACCTACACACATATGCATATACAAAAAGCTGTAAAATAAAATGATTTTTCTGTGTAATACCATAAAAATACACACGGAAATCGTATGAAGAGAGTCTTTAATAAAAAAAGAACCCAAAGAAAAATAATGTTTATTTCATAATTTATTCAAATCTTATTTTAAACAAACAAAAATGCCTTCTTCCTTTATTGGTACACACACACACAATATATTTCTAACGTTCACGCATAAACGATAAACTAATTTGTAAGGATAATAATACAAAGTATATACAAAAATATTGTTATGAACATCATCATCATCATTGTCTCATTATATGCTCATTTCATGGTGATGGTGATTTTTGTGCTTTAATATGAGAGTTTTCTTAATTGTATGATATATAGTGGGTTACTTCAGAAAAATCAATGAAAAAGGGATTATTATTTAAATTACGTTAACATTTTTAATGAATCAAGATCAGGCCCTGAGGCATCTGAGGACAGACAACAGCTGTTAAGTGTATTTTCAGTATTCAGGTAAACTTAACGATCAGGATTGTCCGAAAATTTCTTAGATTGTCTTAGACAACTATCAGTCTCATGAGAACTGTCAGAAAATTCGAGATTTCGGTACTTAGCGCCAACTTTCATGTATGCAGTAAAGGTCTGTAAAACCTAAGGATATCAGTTTCCCGTTCTTTAACTGCAAATTGAAGAAAATATTAATAAAAAAATTTATTTCCCCATATTTCATGCATGGTTTGAGATACCTCAATCCCTCTCGTTACCTAGCTTAACGCATATAATTGATTGTGGTTAAATACAAGAACAAAAACAATTCACACTTTCCAATTAAAAGGAGAAAAAAATCCACTTTATTCACAAAAAAACCGCAAATAAAAACTTTCGACATGATTCTAAATTTTTTTTCCCAAATACAACATAAAAAAAATCAAAAATAATATACCAAAAATTCAAAATAACCATGAATACAAAAAAGTATAAAATAAAAACATGTAAGTCCCATAGTTAAGATACGTTTCAACAACAACAAACACAATGAAAAAAAAAGGGAAAATGTTTTTACATCTCAAATACACACATCCTTATAAAACTTTTTTTTTCAAATGTGCCTTGAATACTCATCATCTATTTACGTGTATAACATAACATGAGGGTTGATTTTAAATCCGATATAAAAAGAAGCACGCCAGTTATGTTGTTATTTTGGTCGTTATTGAGGCTATTTTGCATAAATTCAAAAGATATTTTGTTGGTGTAGGACATGAATGAATAACTAATGATCTTTATGAAGGTTTTTCCCCATGAACAAAAGCAAAAAAATGTTATAAGTAAATATATAAAATACTTGTTTTGTAATAATAATAATATTACCTTTTCCTTACTTGTAACAAAACATGTAAAAAAATAGAATATTAGATAAAATGATTCTTTTTCGATAATGACAATTAGGGTTGTATCGATTGGTAAAAGGTATTTGTCCTTTTTATGTTGAGCTAGAAAGGAACTGAAACAGAAATTTCGGTATTTTTGTAAAATATTTAAATGATTTTGTAATATCAATTTTAAATGTAACGCATTGCCTAGAAAAAGAGCTATGGCAGAGTGACATGATACAAGAAATTCATTTTATCTGTAATTTGTAGAAATAAATTGATGTTTTATCACTAATCAATTTCCTTCCTTATCTTGAGTAGATATCTTCTATCATGTGTTTAATGTGTTTCTTTTGTTTATTCATCCAATAAAATGATAATAAAATCCAAAATGAGAGAAAATTAGAAAATAGCAATTTATTCAAACACAATTCATATCAATTGGAGATATTGAGATGGAATTGTATGAAAATTATGTAATGAGATAGTTTTTGACCGTTAAAAAATTGTCTTAAAGTAATTTTTAATTGCTTGATGCTCATATTGAAATGGGTTTTTTTCAATGTAATCGAAAATAAATCGTGAATATTAACATTAAAATAAGCAATGAGACACAATTTTTGAGGTCAAAAACGTTTTCACCATAAAAAATGAATTTAAACGATTTTCATTCAAAGTAATTCAAAAGTAGTCGGCTTAAAGTTTGTTAACTTTCAATGTTAAGAAAGGCCGTGTCTCACTTGTACCATCAATATTACAGTTGTTTACTTAAGTTTTGGTTCAAATTTACTTTGACTGGCTGTTGACACTTGCTTTAATCAATATATATCAATATAAGATGTCCCTTTTGACTAATAATTTAAAATTACTTCTTCTTCTGCTTCTTCGATTTGAGTAAATATCGTTTATTTGTTTGTGTGTATGTGTCTTTACAAATAATCTTCTTAGCACACAAACATCGACAAATTCGTAATAAGACAACAAAACTAATATATTTCCAATCTTTATCAGACACGCTGTAAACATTAATATTAAATCATCTTAAATGTGTATCAACATTGAAATATAAAAGCAAATTTTCAAATACAGACAAAAGTGTGTCTCATTTCAAGAAATAATTTATTGCATATAGACCATTTATATACATTTTATGGTCATCAAGTTTAATGGATTTTAGTTTTTATGTTCATGTCTGTGTGTGTGTGTATGTGAAAACTTTTGTCTACAACTACTACAATAATAAATAAAGGAAAAAAAAGTAAAACTAGAACAAAAAAAAAACGTTTTATAAGACAAAAACTGAGAGAAAAATGAACAAAAGTGATATTGGAAAGGAAAATAGTTTGTTAAAGACAAAGTGGATCCGTAAGAAAATAAGGAAGTAGTTATTGTTGGTCTTTTTTCTTTGCTATTTTTTTCTCATTTCTAGTTATTTTCACATGTGTACACACATAAATTCGTAATATTCAATTTTTATTGTTTTATTTTCTGTTGAATGAAAACTTTTTCCCACAGTTTTGTGTTCAATCGTGTGTATATTTTGTTAAGAGTTCGTGTGTGTGTGTGTATCCCACAAATTGTGACAAAAGTTTCAAAATAAAAATAATAAAAAGGAAAAATAATAATAATCAAATAGAAAGAAAATGAGAAAACTAAAATTTGATTCAATGTTTTTCTTTCATTTTTTTCGTGTCTTGTTGTTTCTTTTGGCAATAGACAAGTTTTTTTTTATCTCGATATTTTATTATTTCCTTATTATTATTTCATGTTATGTGACACGTGCAATAGTCACAATGAAACTAATTTTTGAGATTGATACAAGGACTTTTGTTGATTGAAACTAGACGATAATAAAAAAAAATATATTGATATTTGTCCTCTGTGGAATTGGAAAATGTAAAAGACAATCAATAAATAAATAATTCAATTTTTTGAAATAAAATATTAAATTATGATTGGACTTTGAAGTCTAAGAAAAATTGCAACGAAATCCTCTTTCTTTAAAATTTCTTATCAAACTAGAATTACATGTCATATGAAAAAATCAAAAATTATTGTATTACATTCAAAGTAAAAAGAAAAAATAAGCCTTCAATTCAAAAAAAGAAGTAAAAAATTCAAATAGTACGTGACATTTTCGTTTTTACATTTCACAAAATTTTTCAATGCATTTCTTGATGTTCATTTTTTTCGTATTTTTTCATACATTTTTCAAAGTAAAACCACAAGTCAACTAATACAATGTGTGTTTTTATGCCATCTTGATTTAAAATAAGTGTCATTTGTCTGTGTGTAACCACAATTTTACTCTCAAATCCTAACCTACTTCAATAACATACAAAATACGGAGGTAGTTTGAGGTTGGTTTGAGAATAAGAAAAATAATGTTGCTCTTAAATAGATTTCTTTGTAAATTCTATAACGAAGCGACTTATTTTATGGATACAAATTGTAATAAAATTTATTGTATCTCTATATTTTTTTCACATAAATAACAACACCAATGAACAAGAAGAAATCGTAAGAGTACATAAATAAAATGACAAGTATCTGGAAATAAAATTTATATATAAAAATTGGAGATTTTTTTTTTTGCTTTAAATGGATGTTTAATTTAATTGAAGGATGTTAGGAGTCTTGGGGAATTGTATAAGCCAGTGGCTACCGTTTTTTATGACCTATGTGATGTTTGGAAGTTAGGGTCTCGCATCGGACATGAAATTAGGGGAATCTGCGCTTTTAAACATTGGAGAGTAGTCGCACTGTAATCGGGCTAGAATAATTATTTAATAAATTATTAAAAAAAGGGTGACCAACTCTCATTTTTGTATGGAGCTAAATTTTCCTTAAAAAAGTGCTAAATGAGAGCCAAAATGTATTCAAATAAAAATTTCGTTTTTATTTCATTTTAATTCAAGTTTGTAATCATTACAACAAACCTCAAACATCTTCAAACCACATTTAATCTACAAAATTGCTTGTTATTGAGGTTAGTCAAACGATTTTTGATCAAATTGATTTGACTAAATATTCGTTCAACATCTTCGTTGGAATGGAGAGGTGGTAAAAGATCCAGGACGAATGTCGTCAGATCGCCAAAAGAATAATTTCATGCTGCATCTTGATTATTATACACTTCTGCACAAAATTTCACCGTTGAAGTAGTTTCGATCCAATTAATTTTATGTAATTAAATGTCACAATTTCATTGAATAGGCGAAGAGCCAAAATTATGTAATGAAAGAGCTTAAAAAAGCTTCAATGGTCTTTTGAACCATGTTGGAAACCAACAAATTCAAAAAAGGGCCATATCTAGCTCCGATAGAGCTAATACGGTCATCTTGTCATGCCATAACCATTGGACTATGACCAACCTTGTACCTTATGATACATGAATCCACAATAAGCTTGGCTGAAAACCTGAACACTGAAAATTTAACGAACTCAAAATTTCTGAAACTGAAAGTTGAATAAAATAACAAATAGACAATTCCTCTTACCTTTAATAAAATTTAATTTAATCCGTTTATCTGATGCCGATGATCATTTTACATTTTCTGTGTATTGTCCTCTCAAAATAAGTCCATTTCAAATTTTAATATTTCATTTGAATATTTCAGTTTCTACATTTCACTATATGTATATGTGTACTTTAATGCACATCCAGCTTACCACAAAATTATTATGATGGTCAATTTACCGAAATTTTCATTTATTTTATATATATTTTAACCACATACATGTAGAATTCAAATTCATACCTGTATGTTATGTGTGTTTTTGTATTTATCATACATTGTTTTAATTAAAGCCCTTATCACTAATGCAGAAAATGAAAAGTTTACCCAAATTGAAATTTTAGATGCAAATCAGTGAATTCACTGAATTTTATTTAATATTTTGCGTTTTTTGTATATTAAAAGGGTTGTGTTAAAATTTTTTTAAAAGTAATTATTTCCCACAAAAATATGAAAAAAAATTACACACACACACATTTAATCCTCGTGTGATGTGTTTTGTTCTCAATTATTATAAATAAATATTAGTATTAATGTACAAATATGCAAAATACTCAACTTATTATTAATGATCTTTTTGTGTACTCGTAATTTTAATGTTCATATATTTTAATAATAATAATCCACTTTTTCTGGCTCATTAAATTTATATGATGTTTATGCAAAAACACTTCCCCCAATTTTGTATGTATTTGAGTTTTTTTTATGATTATTATTTTATGTTTTGTTTTTATATCCAATAGAATTCATTATCATCACACTTGGATCAATATTATGCATATTTATTTTTTTTTATTTTCAATGTATAAAGTTTATTATTATTTTAGCACACAAAATAGTCTGTCACGATCCTATAAAGAGAAAGAATAAAAATAAATATTATTAGTTTACGTTTGAGCGACAGGTTTCATTTATTTGAATTTTAAATATTTGACAAAAATTGTGTGAGTTTGCATAAAATATTTGAATAAGTGGATAAAATGTGTGGTGAGTGCAGGATTTTGGTTTGTTCTATTTTAACAGAGAATTTAATGGTAGATAGTCCTATTATTAAGCTGAATTTCTATGAATCAAGGATTGTCCAATTAATGCTTTGATACGATTTGACATGGTACGATTTCAACAAGAATAATATTAGGCTTAATTATTTTATGGAATTATTATTCCAGTCGCTTGAAACATGAATAGTGATAAAAAAAATGTTAACACTAGCAGGTCCGAAAAAGTACGTTTGTCTTAATTTTTCTCTGCAGTGTAAATTGAAAACGCCTCGCAGTACAGATTGATTTGGTCCGCGGACCGAGATCTTTGATGCTCACAGGGTGTTTGATGAATGCAATTTTAATCGCATTCTCTGTTAATTTAGATAAGACTCTTTTAGTCTATGCATAAAGTGTGGGGTGGTATGCGGAGCGTTTTCAATTAACAGTGTGGATTAAGGGATTTTGATGTCAAAAAAAGTCAACTTTTCTCAATAAATAGCTATTGCTAGTCCTTCATGTAAATTCATATTTAAATAGAAAAAATCATATTTGTGGTTTTTGACCCACTAAAAGCCGTGTAGTGTTAAATATTCGTATTTTTTTTATATCTCAACACAAAAAGCCCAAAATAAAAGTGGTTGAGGTGGGTAAACCCAAATATAATCTATATTTCAACATTTTCCTAAGAAAATCTTGAAAATACAAAAATCTGTAATGTCATATTATGGTTTCATTTCAAACCATTGAAGTTCAAAACTTCAAAGAATTAAAATGTTATCATGTGTTTTTATCATCGTAAAACTTTTCATTTCATCAGACATAAAGAAGTGAACTTATCTGATTTGTTCAATTAAGTTAAAAAAATTTACTTTTCAACTCTTGTTTTTGATAATGTCAAAATAAAAGCGTGGGCAGTTTTCCAATGTGGATAAACAAAAGTGACATGACACCAGGTTTGAATGATTGCAGCTGAGTGCGTAGTTTTTTAGTATGTAGGTGTTTATCACACTTTGTCACTGTTTTTAATGGATGAAAATTTAATGGACATGGAAAATTTTCATTGAACTGAATTAAAACACAAAAAAAATTAATTGAAATTTTCCGAATTTTCCATGTTTCTGGAAAATTTTGAATAAGGTTCAACACAGACAATTTTCACTTTAAAAGTTTTGTTAACCCAACTTCAGACGAAAAGCTCAAAGAGGTTCCTGAGAGCGCACATTTTAAATTAAATCATTGCTTACATTAAAATTCATTGAACTAGGTCGTGATGTAATCAATTCCAATAAATTCATTAAATCTTTTTTTACAAAACATTTCATTTGAAAACAAAAATAATCCGATATTTTCTTGTTGGACATTGTTTTCATTTTTTTTTGCCTTGTCTACCAAAGTCATAATAAAAACTTTTGTAAACAACATTTTTACATTTTTCCTAGAATATTTCCTTTTGAATTCTCAAGAGTCATTCAACCATTGCAATTTCATGTATCATAGAAGAACATTAAAAAAAAATAACATTAAAGCGAACAAGAAATTCTTTCAAAATAATGAAACCATGAAACTATAAGAAAATCTTTTATGTGCATGCAAAGTTTTAAAGAATTTTAAGGAAGAGAAAAGTTTTTGAATTTATTTAACAATATAAAATGCATCCTCTGTTATGGATCATAACACTTTTTAAGTAAAAATGCAATGAATATATTAAATTTATGCCATGAATGAAGGTGCCTTATTTAATAACCGTACAAAGGAGAATTATATGAAAAGATAATTTTTTCATGAAAATTTACATAAAATTAGGTGTAACAAACATTGGAGGAAAATAATTTTATTCGGTGCACTGTACAATTCATAAATTTTCCATTAAATTGTTTATCTCTCGAGACAAATACAAAATGATACATTAGCATTTGCATGTGTTTTCAAAATTAAAATTAGAAAGAATCGGCATGTTTTTAAAAACAAATTATACCAAAACACAAGCAAAATATTTCCATTTCATAATTCACATCTAACATTAAATGTTCAATTATAATTTCAATTTTTGATTATAATTCATACCTTGTTACATTTTTTTCTGACTCTTTTGAATATTATTTTTTTAATTACACATCATTTTCGTTTCATTTCATTTAATGTGTTAATTACATCATTTTCTTATCAGATGCTATTAATTATATTACATTATTTTTTTTTTTTTTTGTTAATATTAATCATATTTTTTTATTAAAACAATTAGTCACATGACATTTTTTTGACTGAATTTTATTTTTGAATATAATTTTTTTTTGTCATTTCACCGTTGAAAACATAATTCAATGTAATTATTTTAATATTATTCATGTGATTTTTTTTTCCATCAAAAATTTATATTTTGAATTTCTCTAATAAAACGTTTTTACATTTCATTTTAAATGTGATATGAAATTCACCCAAAAATTATGATTTACCGGGACATTTTTTAAAATACGTGTGAAATCACGAACGGCACATTTAGTACTAAATTTCATTTTCAAAATTTGCGATATAATTTTTGCAAGTACTAAAACACCAAGTCCCCTTATCGTAACTCAATGAAAAGTAAATATTACGAGTTGAAAAGGAGAGATTTAAATTCAAGGACATCGCTATAAAATTCTGTTACTACACTGTTCTATATAAGTAAATTTGTTGCTACGCAAGTGCAGGAATTCTATGGTAAGTTAAATTGAATTGAACATGTAAAAGGAGATATTTTATAAATTTCATTGATAAAATTGTGTAGGTATCCCTTTTACAGTTAATGTAATCTGTATTTATGAGTAAAACAAAACAGAAGTCGTAAACGGGAGAACACGTGGATTATTTTATTCATCTTTTTGTGTCATTGTTCAATGTTTATATATGTCATAATATTTTTCGAGTTGAGATTGACCATGTGTGTTGTATGATAAATGCTTGGTGGTAAGTGTGTCACAATCATAAAAGGGGAGATCATTTTGTGTTTGTGTATGGATGTGCATTTTCTTGTGAAAGTGATTTTTATTTTATATGACTTTTTCTTACCACTAGGCTACTGGGACTCGTGATTTTTTAAGGGCTTCTCGTAAATTAAATTACCAAGCTAATTTTAGTTTTACCAAATATTAGACATTTTTGGAAGAGGAAAATTGTCGAACAGGAAAATATTGGTTCCTCTGACATTTCTTCATTTTTAATTTCAAATTTTAAACCTTGTAGGACAATTGCTGCAAATTTTCTCTCAAATAAACTTAAACAATACAATTAGAAAATACAGAAGAATCAAAAAAGATAGGCCAGGGAGTTGAAGCAATAATTGGGATGCGTTGCTCCTAAAATTTGGGCACCTCAAGAATCCATAATACAGTCAAGCCTCCATATAGTAAAAAATAAGCCGTACCTATTTCATGAAAAGTCAGTATTTATAGAAACTGTAGATTCGTAGAATTTGTCATTATATAGAATTTTTACGTACAGCTTATTTTTAGTGCATTTCCTAGAAAAAATGCACTACTACACACGGTTTGTCCGTCATCACTCCGTCTCTCTGACACTAATCCATAACTCCGGATTCGATCAAAATCGGGTTTTTTTTTGTTGAATAGAGAAGCTCATAAAGATGAAATTTAAATCATTAGCTTTAGGATTTGGCGCAGGTATTTGGCTCCAAAGCCTTCAGAGCCTGAAAACGGTCAAAATCCTTAAATCCAAAATTTTCCTGCATTTTTCTAAACCGTCTAGTGATTAGAATTTCTCATTTTCATCATATGGAGACTTGACTGTATTTGCATATTTTTTAAATTCACGAGATGCGCTAAAAATGTGCCCCCCTGAATCGCCTTGTAAGTTCAAAGGAAAGTACCAGGAATACTGAGAATCATCTAACAGTGTGGAGCCTAGAATGTGCCGAAAATCAAAGATCAAGAAATTTCAAGGTCAATTTAATACTTCTTTAATACTTTCCAAGTACTTCTCTGTAAATTTAAAACTTGTAATTCTGCAATCAATGACAGTTCAAAGCAAATCACTTTTTAATTTTTGATTTATCTCTATTGAATTGAACAGAAAAGAATTTGATATGAAAAAAATCGAAACCTTACCTTTAAATTTCGTCTTCACTGATTATTCAATCATTGCTTCATAAATATAAATACCAGACTCAAAAAGTAATCAATACTCAAATATCAATACCAACAAAAAAAAAATCAACCAAAAATCACAAATGAAATAGCAGACAGCATCAATTTTCAAAGAGAAGAAGAAGATATAAAAGAAAAATAATTCATCTACTATTCAATACACAACGACAATATTATGAATAAATAACGTAAATATGTAGTACACCTTTATTGCTTGATTCACTCAAAAACCTGTTCAAAAACAGCCATAAGAGCATCAGTATAAGATTAACTTAGTAAAATATTTCTTGATTTTTTTATTTGATGTACCATTTTTTTTGTTGCTGCTTGATTCTGTGATATAAGGATTTCACAGTATTTTTCAGGATATCTTTTTACATCACATAACAAAGTAAAAACCATACTACTAAATGTATACGAGAACGATAACGATAAAAAAAATAAAATAAAATAAAAAAAGAAGGTGAATAAATGGAAAATATGGTAAAGAATTCAAGTTTATTTGTATGTGTGTGTGTGTGTGTGTACGTTGGGTACGTACGTACTTGAGTTTGTGCTATATTAAAGTATTTTGTTGATGTGTGAAAAGAAAATTCTTTCAATTTTTTTTTATGTAACTTTAATGTTAGGAGAAGATAACATTATCAAGTGAATGAACATGTAAATGTCAAAGTTAAATTAAATGAACTCATTTGTAGATGTAGTTAAATGTCTTTTTGATAAGGAAAACTTGATAAAATGGTATGTGAATGTGCATTCAATTGAAGCTCAATTCAATTTAACACTAATTAGCTTAATGTGGGTCAAAAAGAGTTCCATTGTAAGAGTAAATTAAAGTCTTGGACCTGAAGGGATTTTTGAGATAGAAAAATTTTGTATTCAGAGAAACACTGTTTTTGCGAATCTAATGACCATTTTCGGATCAAATAGTGTTAAAAATTAGAAAAAAACGTACCCATGACGGTCTCTTATTGGTTAAAGAGAATAGAGCAAGGTGTTCTATGTGAAAGAGCCTTTTTAATATACATCGATACGACCAATTTTATTTACATTAACGATGGTGTAAATTAGAGCAAAATGTGTTTAAAGCGGTGCCATAAAATTAGAAAAAGTATTTTTTCAATTCGTCGGAAATTTCATCATGGTAAGAAATTCATTCAAAGAAGTTTAAAGGTAACCTTTCATCACCTTATCATATCTCGACTGCTTTAAAAGTTTCTTTTCTCAAATGCATTGCCAATTATGTTTCAAAGGAAAACGTAATTGCTTACCTTATAAAATATACAAATAAATGATTCAAATGCGTTTTTAACCTCAAAATAGTCTAAAAAACATTCCGATTGATGTTTATTTTGCTGAGTTCCTTCTCGACCTTTAATGTACGAACATTACAGCATTTGTTCAAAAAATAAGAGGGATAAAAACGAAGACGAAGAAAAAGAAATAATAATGTTTAACCATTAAGTTAAGTGGTTATCATTCATTAAAAGACGTGATCAATAGAAGATGAAGGTGGAGCCCTAACACAATTTCATTAAATGTTTATATTGAAAGGCCAAAAAAAAATAACAATAATAATAAAAACCATATTCGTTTGTTTGAATAAAATTTTATTAATCCAAACCATGTTTTTATTATTGATCCATTTGTAGTTTTTTTTTTCTTTTATTGGTTTTACATGCTTCACTTTAACTTTTGCATTGTCTTAAAAACCTTGAGTTAATTTCTCTTTAATTTTGCCTGCAAAGAATTTTGCACCTTCATCATTTTCGTCGAAGCCTGGGAAGCTTTTACAATCTTTCCACCAACGTTGAATGTTGGGGAAATCAGTTAATGGAGCTCCAAGGTGCTTAAAATGAAATTAAAAAAATTCAGGGTGACATTAAGAAAATTACTCACGTTAAATTTACTTACAATCATTCCTGACATGGTTGCAATTAAGGAAATGTCAGCGATTGTTGGTTTATCTCCAGCCACGTATTTACTTTTTTCAAGGAAGCCATTTAACCAACCAAATGCTTCAAAAACTGGTTTCTTCTTTTCTTCGGTGATGACAGATTCACCCAAAAATAGAGCGTTAAACTATGAAAGACAAGGGAAAACAATTAAAGAGACGTTTTTATTAATATTCAATTCGATTCGTTTAATAGCTTTCTTATTAGTATTGAAATGTCTCATCAAGTTAAGAGTCCTGAAATCAGTCAAAATTATGTCAATCGTCATTTTCAGTCATAATCGGCCTTGTTCTCAGATTACTTTGAGCTAAATTTCATCACTAAATAGAATATTGTTCAATATTATCAACATCTGAATCAGTGTATTGTGATATTTAATAAAAGTCTTTTGTAAGTGCCAAAATCTTTCACAAAGGAGTCATTTCATTTTATCACCCACTTAGCAATATTCAGATATTCAATATTATCTGTTGAAAGCAAAGCAAAGCAAAAAAAAAAAACATGCATTGAATTGAATTCATTGAATTGAATTTAAAATGGAAATAAAACTAGGACGTCTAATTTGAAAAGGAAATCAAATTTTAATGTCAAGCGTTTTTTTGTGTATCTACTCATCTTTAAAGCCACTTAATGTGAGTTGTTAGTGGTTTAGTTGAAAATTTTTGTTTTGAAACATTAAAACTATTAAAAGTTTTGTCACCATAATTGATTCAATCATCTAGATAAGTATCAAGAAGAATGATATCTTGACTTGCATTTATGGAAAACTTGTGCCAAGAAATTGCATCAAAGTATCATATTTGTATGAGATGTCTTGTTTATCGATCAGACAGTGCCGTGTTTTGAATTTAATTTCGATTATCATAAACGTAACAGTTTAGAATGTTTTGATTTTTTTTCTGTAAGGTCTTATTTTTTTGAGCAGGTGAAAATTCAATGAAATTCTTGATCCACTCCTTATTTCATCTCTGTTAATTGACATAATTTGCATTCACGTGTTGTATTTCACACACACACACTCAAGTAAACTTTTTCAAAATTGACATTAGACACACATGACACAATCAAACTTATTCAAGAAAACTCATACAAATATTTTCTAGATTGAATTTTCATTGTTCTCTCCCATTGAGATACTTTAAAATGATAAGCAAATGCGAGAAATGCCTTATAAGAAGCTTCACAATGTTCATATATGTGTGTTTTTTATTATTTTGTCATAATGATACTCTCGGTCTGAAATGATACACATAATGATATTCAAATCAAATGCAATATAACGTAGAAAAAAAGATAATAAAATTGAATTCGTCTCTATTCAAGTTTCATTTTTTTTCCTTCTTTTATATGCAATGTAATGTAATTTGATCGAATATATCGATTTTGCTATCAACAGTTTTGATATTACATTTGAATTGAATTGAAATCATAATAAAATGAGGTGCAATACTTTTGAGGTGTACTTACTGCAATTGCACGAGTTCTCGGAAAGAGTGTTGTTGCATCAAAATACAGACGTTGATCGACGATTGCACGAGTTTTTGCGTCAGTTGGATACAAATCACTACCAGGCGCATACTTGTTTGCTAAATAGGCACAAATAGCCCGAGATTCCCACAAATAAAAACCATTGTCATCTAATGTTGGGACAGTGTGTTGTGGATTAATTGCCAAATACCATGGTTCAAGTTGTTCTTTGCCAAACAAATTTATATTTTGAACCTAAATTTTTTTTTTTATAATGATTAATATTTTATTACAATTTTTTTTATTTTTCAAATGAAATTCATTAAGTGATAAATGATTTAGTATATTTTTTTTTGCTTTACAGATTAGCATGTAGTAATAATTTTTTAATGGACTTACTTCCGCATCAAGGCCCAAGTAACGTATGGTAAATAAAGCAGCACGAGATGGTGGTGATGGTGCACAATGATACAATTTAAGCTTCGTCATGATGATTTAACTAAAATTTAAATGTAGGAAAAAAAATTTATGATGAAATGGGTTTCACATATGTTTAAATTAAAAAAAATATATGTTTCATAAAAAAATAACCATCATTTTACAGAACATAATTTTAATTATTTTCAGGAACCTGCCTTTTTTTTTACTTGGAAATACTTTTAACATGTAATTAGATGGAAATTGTATTTTATTTTCAGAACTAGGAACTTGAATCTTTTTTTTAAGTTTGTAACGATAATTAAATGACATGTTAATTCAAATGAGTTTAAGATTTTCTCTCTCTTTTTTCGTGAAACATGAATTAAATTCTCTCCCTTCTCTTAATGTGGGTATTGACAATTGTATTGAATACCGTATTGTGTTTATTATAAATAAACTATCAACAAAGACAAAAATAACAAGTTCTTCAAGTAACAACATAAAATTATACAATAATAGAGGGCTATGTATTGCATATTACTTAATAACTTATGTCTATGTAGAATAGCAGTCGCTGCCCGGTTTTTAAACAATTTAACGTCGATTTTAAAATAAAGCGTTTATGGTGAGTCCTTGTACTGTCCGTTCGAACTACGTGCTTTAATTATCCAAAGTCATCAAAATTTCTTAAAAAATCTTCAAAGAAATCGTTGGAAAAAATTCTCTGGAAAATTCAAGCACGAATGACTTTGTTCACATGCTTGCCATTGACTTTGAATAGTTTATGTCCCTTCATGTTAACTCCATATTCATGGAAATGCGATCATGATTCTCATTCACAATTACGTTCTTCACATTTTTCTTATAAATAAAATTAAATGAAACACACAAATAGAAGCTCTATAAGTTGAATTTAATTGTTGTTGTTCTATAAATTCCATGACAATATACCGGAACTTAGTTATTTCTATTAATATTTTCTTTGCTAATTATCGATTTCATCAGTGTTCTTTTTAAATTTTATATCACAATAAATCCTTTTTAAATTTATTCCCTTTCAATTACAATTACCTGAGATTCACAGAACAAAACAAAAACACAGATCACAATAAAAAAACACTTCTAAACACTATTAAAACAGAGAAACAACTAAATTTCCAAGGTTGCTTCACAATTTGATTCTAGGAATGCAAAAATATAAAAAAATACAACTTTAATGTGTGTGATCACGATACGCATTTCGATTAACTCTTAAAGTTAACATTGAGAGAGTGAGAGTTTCATCATATTTTAATGAATTTAATGTTACATTTAAAAAAACACGTGGATCGGTCGTTAAGAAAATCATATGGGTAATTAAATTTCATTTTAAGTGACCTTCGAATCATCATTTGAGTCATGCTCATTTTATTTTAACATAAGTTTTCTAAATAAAATACGCATCTAAAACAATTCCACTTAAGTACCATCATCCTCTTAAGGAAAAAAAAAAAATATCATTTTAATTTAAGTAAATTATTTTTTTTTTTTGTATTATTTTTATGTCATTTTAACTAGAAGCTATTTTCTTGGTTTTAATTTGACAGGAAACGACACAAATCATTTCATATTATGTATAATTATTATAATTGTTTTTTTTTCCATGATAATTTATTTTAAATGGTTTTTCTTTTGCGCTGTAAACGACGTTAAATACACAATAATGATAATATCCTGTAGGGATCTTTAAAAAAATACAAATAAAATGAGAAGTAATAATAAAAAAAATAAAATCAAATTGGTGTGACGTAAATAGCAACAAAAAATATGTTAAATGGATAATGCGCGGTTTAAAACAGTGCATTTCAGTTGATTTTTAAGGTTTAAGACCATTTTTAGAGTCTGAAACTTTATTTATGTGTTTAATTAAAAAAAAGGTGCATCTGCACTTGTCTAATACAAAGAAGGTCCAAATTTGGTCCATTATAGATTTGAATTGCAGAAAAACGAAATTACGGTGGAGAGCCCGTCTGAAATGGCTCAATTTTTTGATGAAATACAGTAATAAAAAAAAATTAAAATAAAAAAAGAATAAATGAAAAAAAATAAACGCGTGTTCAACTATTCGATTAGTGTAACAATGAGAAAGGACATCTTTGTTTTGAAAATTATTCTGTCATGTGTTACTTGTGGTATCGAATTTGGATGTGCTTTGAATTTATTTAGATGTTTTTTTAATCAAAAATGAATTTTAAGGGTATGAAAAGCATTTAGAAGGTTACGGTAGTCCCTTAAATTTATGATTTCTTTAAATATTTAAAGTAATGGTCATAAAAATAATCTCTTATTCAATTAGAAGAAAGGCGCTTAGCTTAATCGCTCATCAGCACTTTTTCCATGTGTTAGGACCATGTAAAAATTTTAGACTGACATCATGTAAAGCAATCACTTAATATGAAAAAAAATAAAAATAGAATATTTTTTTTTGGATCAATACAGTTATTTGTCTATTCTAGATTTCAATCACTGTCATCCTTAATTTTTTTCTCGTCACTTATAAGAAAAATAATCTTCATTATTCAAATCTTAAAATAGAATTATCTTCCAATCCATTTAACGAATGTTTTTTCCTTACACAATTCATTCACTTGAATTTCTTCATTAACCATAATTTTAGAGATACTCAAAGAAAGTGCGTAACTTTAATATGAATGACGACTATTAACACCATCTATTTATCATTATTTACCTTAGTCATATAAATGACATTCCATGACGTTACCATCTCAATGTAATACATCACTTTTTTCCTCATTTTTTAAGACCAAATAGGATGTGATGCTGATATCATAGTAACATGACTTGATTATCATCTCAACATACAACGAAGACTAGATTCATAAAGGTAACGTGATATTTTTGTCTTTACATTTAATTTTTTGTGCTAAAATACACGAAAAAAATTTTTTTTTGTTCTCAATGAAACACAACTTTATTTTCGTCAAATTATTAACTCGTAAGAACGTGATACTGTCAACACTTAACAATGATTCGTTATAAATGTGTCCTACTTTTCAACATTTCGAAATAAAAGTGTTTAAAAAAGTACCGTGATTTTTTGTCTCTGATTTCCATTAACTTGAAATAAAGAGAAAAAAATCTTAAAGGTAAAGAAAAAGATGAAATAATAATCATTTCAATGAAGAACAAGAAGATAAATGATGATTTTTTTTCGCGAATAAAAACCAAAAATCATTTCTTTTTGTGATTTATTGTTGGCACACTAATTTTTTTTGTATTTGTTTTTCAAGAAATGACACAACGAGAAAAAAAATTATGTAAAAAATGAATGTGTTGAGATATTTTGTCATTGATTTTATTTTTGACACAATTCAGTTGATTAAATTCAGGTGGGAAAAAAGGTTTAACAATATAAATTGAAGAAAGGTACAAAGGGTAGGTCATTAACTATACAATTTTATTAAGAAAAATTCTGAAAAGTGTAAAAAAAATGTTTTTGATGATGAAATTCTTAACTCAATTATTTTAAGAAAAAAGTATGAATTTTAATGCATTGTCTTACGCTGAGCAAAATAATTTACAAAAGTAGGTAGAACAGAAATTCCTAAATTAGTGAATTAAAATTATTAACCAAAAATCTGTTCAATGTCATGGGAAAATTCATTCTCAGTTCAAAGAAAATTGTATTTTTTCAATTTTTTTCTATTTCCCTTGAAAAACAAAATTAATGTCGATTTTTCATTTTACATCACTTAAAGCGACCATTTTTCAATGGAAATTGTAAATCTCCGCTCATTAATAACTAATTAAAACAAAAAAGAATACTTTTATGAATCTCATTTGCTTTCAAAGTCATTATGTTGTAATGATTCAATTCACCACAATGACGTTTCAAAAAAATTGAAAAAATTGAAAAAAACCCGACTTTTGTTATTAAATTTTTATTATGTTCAACCGTTTATGGATTAAATTCAAAGGCTTAATGAACGTTGTTTGTGTGTGTGGAGAACTAAAAGAGCTTACTTCCTTTATGTTTATTGTTAAATCACTCTTTTAACTCAAAGTTTGTTTACAAAACGGATATTACCCTGCTTGATGTTGCTCCCCGCACATACACGTATGAGTTCATTGTATCAAAATCTTCTTTCAATTTAAATATGGTTTTCCAACATTCATTGTTTACATGTAAAATGATGGCACAATGTTTCCATTGATGAGCAATGTATTAAAAATAATAATAAAACGAATCAATGGCTCGAGATAGATTGAATAGATAATAATTATTGTGTCAATATGTATAAATTACAGGAAATAATATGGTGTAGCAATACATGTTTGCTAATAAGAAAGTATATTTTTTCATGTCATACATGAGAGATATAAAATAAGAAGATCTTCTCTGATTTTATATGCGCACGAAATATTTTTGTTATAGTATGAAAAACACATTTTTTGATTTTCAATTTCCTTTTTACATTTTTGCACACATGTCGTCATAAGTTTAATTCAAAAATTATTAAGCATTCATCTTGCGTTTCTTTTATCAATGTGTTAAATTGATTTTTTTCAATGTGAATATGGAATGAAAAGCAATTTTAGGTTCCTTTGAAGTTGAAATGTTAATTTTGTGAACGCCTAGTATTTTGTAAAAAATTATTGCATTGATGTGCAAAAAATATTTGATCTACAGATTCAAAGCATTATAAATTTAAAAAAATATTAGGTTTTTAGGGAAGGCATTCAATTTAAATTTAATTCTGTTGATTAAATGTGAAACTTTACTCTAAGCTACAATTTTAGGTGAAAATGCCCCGCAGTACGAATTGACTTGGTCGGCATACGGAGATCTTTGTTTAACGCTTACAAAATGTTTGATGAATTTTAAGTCTAACTAACAAATTTTAACTCTTTAAGTCTATGCATATATTGCATGTTTGCGGGGCGTTTTACTTACAGTGTACAATTTAAATTTCAAAACTTTTAGGGATTTAAAATTTATGCTGGATTTTTTTCTCATAATTCGATCTTAAAATTTCCTTACAGATTATGAAACTTAAATGCTGTTAATTTTTATGTAATATTTTATAACTCTATTTTCAAAACTATTTTCATGTTGCTTAAATAGTTGAATGGAAAAGTATCCTGAAGCATAAAACTTGCATTTGATTATTATTATTATTACGTAGTTAAGATGTCTACAAAGGAAATGTAAAATTTAATACAATAACAGCTGTAATGAACAAGTTTGATTACTAAATAAAGGACTAAAGATATGTTTTTTGAGCATGAGTCGGTTACAATGAAATATAAACAGCAAAAACGAGGATAAATCATGCCAGGGGCCTCTCAAACTTTTTTCGTTGATTTTTCGAGTGCAGGGTGTTGAAAAGGCTGCACCGCCCCATGTATAAAAAAGGTCAAATACCGCAATTATTTTAATTAAAAAAAAATTTGTTAATTATTTAGAATTTTTATGGATTTTATTTTTTAGAATTTCGTATGGGACCCGAAAAAGACTCATTGAGACCGTGGTAATATCGTTGTAAAATCTAATTTAAGGGTTCAAACAAAAAAAACAAAAGAATTCCTTGAATCTAATTGACACTTCTAATGAAATTAATATTTCTCGTCATTTTCTGGATATAAATTTACAAAAAGACAAAAAAATAACACGTGCAACAAAGTTTTATTGTCCTTCCTAAAAAATTTTTACCTTTTTGCTATACTTTTTTATGAATTTAATCATAATTTCTTTTAATCAAGTCACGATTATCTCGATTAATTTCTAGTTTCTT
The DNA here is from genome assembly GCA_900002565.1 of Culicoides sonorensis. Classification (NCBI taxonomy): domain Eukaryota; kingdom Metazoa; phylum Arthropoda; class Insecta; order Diptera; family Ceratopogonidae; genus Culicoides; species Culicoides sonorensis. The sequence goes on from LN483357.1 coordinate 248,833, forward strand.
CCATTGTATGAATTTTTTTTGCATTTGTTGTGTTACCTTTTTAATTTAATCAAATCAAGTTAAGGATTTTTATTCAACACACGTAAGAGAATTTTATTAAAACATTAAAAAAATAAAACGAGTCTAAGCAAGACAAAGTGATTTATGGGAAGATTATGATTTATTTATTGTTTTTTTAATTCATTTTCATGACTTGTGATTTGTGATGAACTTCAATTCATTTTTTTTTTTTCTAATATTTTGTGAAGTAAAAATTAATAAAAAAATATATAAGTTTGATGAAAACCTTTAAAATATCATATAAGGGGCAATCATTTTCATCTTGAGATGAAGAGTAACTTATTCAAAATAATTATTTTTTTTTAATCAATTTCATTTTTTTCTGTTTTGGACCTATCAAATCATATTTATATATGAAACACACATAAAATATTGTCATATATTGATATAAGGAAAGAAAACCAGGATCTTTTAAAGTATTATTATTATTTTTATTTATTTAAACGAAAGAAAATAATAGAAACATTGTAAATATTTATTCAATTTTTGTAGTTGATTGAAGTTTTTCTTTTCATGTTATTCTTTTCAAATTGAGAGCTATATTGGTTCAAGGAAGCAATAAGAAAAATAAATAACTTGACATTTCTGATAAAAAAATTGTGTGAGAGGTAAATTTTCCTTGTCTTACATTTTATGTATGGAAAATAAGCTCCTTATTTCCTGATGTTTGCTAAGAATAGAGCTCTTAGATTACAAATTTATAAAAACAGTGAGATTTTTTTAGTTTACATTATATTTTTATTATAATTTGAAAAGAACTTAAAATTCAAAGATTTCTTAAAATGGGTTATTTAAACGGATTTTATTCAAAAGACTTTTATCTGAAATGAAATCAATGAACAAACATTGATTATGATACTGTGACGAGAAACTGAGTCTAAGATTCTTTCACAACGTTCATATTCATACTCATTGTTTCAAACCTTTAAACGTTAAGACACAGTGGCGGACTGGGCAAACGGACGATCTGACAAATGTCAGAAAGACCGCAGTCGATCATCTTGTAAAAGTTAAGTTTAGCGTAAATTTTAAAGAAAATCATACAGCATGCCAGGACTGTTAATAAATTTTAATCCGCCCCTGCTAAGACGTTATTTCAAAGTTCATCAACCACTTTTCCCTTTCTGGTTGTGTGGATATTAAAAAAAATTTAATTTCATAGAAATCTTGAAAAAATCCCTCATACTTTGTATTTTTTCCCCAGGAACGTTTAGTGCACACACATCAACTTTTTCATAATATGAGTCGGTAATTAAATGTTATGAAAGAATTTTAAGAAAACGTTAAGGTTACATATTGAAATGGCAAAAATATTTATGAAACATAATGTTTTACGATCTTGACATATGCATGTTAACTTGAATTGCGTGTAAAAAAAAAACGGATGTCAATTTAGGTTTACTGAGATCCGAACACTACTCAACGAGACTGTGCTGGCATCTTAACAGGGCTTTTCACTTTTTATCCTTCAAGCTCGGTCATTTTCAGGTGAAGTTAAACAGTTCAAATTTTCACATTTTTTTTCTTTTTCATAAAAATGTTCGCTTCAAACCTTGGCAAAAATACTAAGCATACAATTACAAAGAATAATTTCTTTCTAAGCGACCATTTGCATTTATCGTCCTTTTTCATATAAAAATCTAAATGAAAAGTACAAAGACGCCACTTAAGTACCTTGAAATAGTATCAGGAAGGAAATAATCATCTAACTATATGTGTACTTTTATGTGTTTTTACTCGTTTTTATATGTGTGCTGTTAACAAAACCCTCATTAGAAAAAAATTGTATAATTGCATCCATATTTTCTTATAATTAGAGGGGTTTTACTTTTGTTTGTACTAATAGCTGCTTATGTTTAATTGTTATTTCTGTCTAAAAATATTTCCAAGACATGATTTCTCGGTCTACAGTATGATTTTTATAACTCACTCATAATTTTATCAAAATAATCATCATTTTATTTTAAGATTATCAATTTATTTTAGTATTTTTCGATAAGATTATTTATGAATTGATTTGTTTTTTTTAAGTTCATTCACAATTTGATACCTTTAATTAAATTACATTTATTATTATTAAAAAATGTATAATAATTTGAAAATTTCATTTATATTCATTTTAATTAATTTCTTGCAACAAGCACATTCAGGTGACTTTAGAGGTAAGAAATGATATAACTTTTATTCAAATCATAAATATAAAAGTAATTGAAATTTTGATTTCAATTGTGTAAAGTCAAGGAATATGAAAAATACGAAGGTAAAATTCTTCAATACATTGCAAAGCAAATTGAGAAAGTAGGAGTGACTGGAAATGCATTTCCACTGCCTGATTTCAAATATAATATAACGTGAGTATGCTTTTCGTTTCAATGACATTACGAATCAATACGATTGAACATTTTCATTCAGGGACACAAAATATGATCACCTATTCGATGGAGAAGTTGAATTTTTTGATGGGTTCGTATCCAGAATTGAAGGAATAACCGGACCATTTCCAATTCAAGGTATATTTAAATGCAATTTCTTCATATATTAATTTTATTTGAAATTTAATTTAAGGTGAAGCAGTCAGTGGAAATGCAACTCATGTTTCTCTTAGATTTGAAACACATTTTGTCAAAATGCGCATCTTATACGACGTTTTCTATAAATTCAATGATTATCATGATACTGGAAGCATTGAGTTAATTTATGATCAGACTGTTTTTCGTATCGACATCTATCATGAAATTGAGACAGGTGTAACAACAGGTTCAATGCCTTTGCAAGGAAAATACAGCACACAATCTGTTGGAGTCAGAGCATATCCGTATCATCATCATATGCAAATTATCGCCGGTGAAGTGAGTGACCTTGAGATTATTTTTTTTATTGGGATTCAAATGACAACGTTTTCTTTTATTATTATTTGAATATAGAAAAGTAAATTTCACAGTACTATAGCAGACTTTTTCAAAAGCTGGACATCACTCAAACAATTTTTCGAAGAAGCACTTCGTGAATTCAAATTTCCAGAATACTGTTACAATTGTTAAAAAAAAATATTTTGATTAAAAAATTCTCTCAAATTCATGTGTTTTAATTAAAAAATGTCTCATTCACCAAAAAAAAAATATAAATTCTCTTTGTATGATTTTTTTTCTCTTCTGTGTTTATATTTTTTTTCCCTGTTATCACATACACATATCATACGCTAATCATAAATGCATGAATTCAGTTTATTTTTTGTTCTGTTTAGACACACGTCGGCAAAATTAATTGAATTTTCTGAATTATGGTAAACAAGAATATGATTCCCACACTTTGGTACATGTTAGAAGGTAAATATATTATATTCAATTTCCGCAAATTAATATCAAAAATTATGTCTAGGTCCACCGTCAAGAGCAGTGCTTTTAACCATCAGAAATTTACGCTTAGATGTCAAGGTCAGTACAATTTTTTTTATCGTTTGTATGATATTCTATACATATTTACTGTATACGACTTCATACATAATGTTTATATGTGAATGAAACATATGTTGAAATAAAATTTAAATTTCAAATTTCAGTTAAAATTGTGTCGAACATATTTGAAGGAACATTTAGATCCAAAATTTGTCAGTAAAAACCCTTTGCATACCGTGCCATTTTTAGATGATAATGGATTTCATTTAACGGATTCACATGCAATAACGCAATATCTTGTTGAGACAAAGGCTCCAGCTAGCACTCTAATTGGACATACACCTCAAGAGAAGGCTTTGTTGAATGATCGATTGTATTTTGATAATTTGTTGTTTCATAAAACGAGAGCGATTATTGTGAGATATTTTTAATGCAATGATACGACATTTCATACAAAATTTTTCATTTAAGGCCCCAGTTTTACGAGGTTATGCTCAAGATATACCTGAAGACAAGGCAAAGGATCTTCACGAAACTCTAGAAGTCCTTGATATGTATGTGGAAAATGGAAAATGGGTAGCTAATGATCATTATACGATTGCTGACTTTCATGCTCTTCCAATTGTGACCAATATTCAAGTAAGTTTTAGTCATTTTTATTATTTATTATTATAATTCAAGAAAATAAGAATGCTAGTAAAAAGGCATAATTTTGGTGAAAGTGATATTTGTCTATTTGTTTAAAATTATCAAATAAAATGTGAGACTCTTAAAAAGCAGTTTCAGTTTCAACTTTTTCATTAACTACATCAGCTAACGCCTTAGCGCCTGTTTCATTCTCATCAAAACCGGGGAGTCCTTTACACTGCTCGTACCAGCGATTGATTTCAGGATAATCCTCAATATTGATTCCCATGAACTTTAAAAGAAAAATTGTATAAAATATTAAAATATTTTACTTGACCACTTACAAAAAGTGCAGCCAGAGTTGAAACAATTGCAAAATCAGCAATACTCAATTCATCGCCTGCAATCCAAGTTGATTCTTTTAAAATGTCATTACAATAGTTGAGGACATCCAAAATGTCACCTTTTACTTTTTCACTCAATTCAGTAGCATCTTCAAATACAACACTTTTCTTAAAGTACAGATAAATCATAATTTTTTTACAAGAATATACACAAACGTTAAAATTTTATTACCACTAAAGCGAGTACACGAGCAAACACAGTAGTCGCATCAAAATAAAGACGTGAATCTACAATCGCCCTCTTTTTCGGAGTAAGTGAATACAAAGAACTTCCAGGCATTCTAGAGTTAGCCAGATAACATAAAATAGCCTTTGATTCAGTTATAATAAAACCGTTGTCATCCAACACTGGAACTTGATGACGTGGATTAATTTCCAGGAACCAGTCTTCCATATGTTGACCTTTAAATAAATCAACTTCAATTATCTAAGAAAAATAAAATTTTTATAAATTCATTTCAACAGTTTAAAAATAATTAACCTCATGTTCAATTTCCAAATATTTAATCAATAATAGAACGGCTCGTGATGGTGGTGAGCGATAATAATAGTAAAGTTTGACGGGAACCATTTCACTTTAAATTTTTTTTTTTTTAATTTATTGAAACTTTGTTAATCGGATAACTGCACTGTAATATTGGAATAAAAGTATTTTACATTCACTTTTATATGTAAAATTTTCAGTGCAACATGCAATTAGGTCGATATCATTCATATTTGATGACATTCGTTTTACAATTTGTTTTACTGTGAATGCAGAATAAAAGAAGGGAATTTCCTTGGAAATGAAGAAAATTCATCATAGTCCTCAATATGATTAAGTTTTGCTTAAAATGTCATATTTTGAAATGTTTGACCAAAAGAAATGGATTCGTAAAATTATTTTGATACATTTAAAGTCTATCAAAGGCTTAAATTAAATTCATTAAATTCTCATATGAATATTTTATATGTCAAATTGATTTTTGATTAGTTTTATATGCATGACAACATTTTCCTTTAGTGGATTTCATGGACATGTTATTTTTTCCCATCTAAACAGACAATATATTTTCCATTAATGAATCATAAATGAAAGTCATAACTTGAAAGCATTTTTGCAGATAAAATTGAGACATTTCAGAAAAATTTCTAGTTTTTTAAAATTTTCGCGATTTTTTTAAAATTCTATTATTTTGGAAACTTTTCCGATCTTTAAAAACTCCTTTTAATGGAATGCCATTTTAAAGATGAATATTTATAAAAAAAAAATAATTGAAAAAACCCCAACCAAACAACTACAACAATTTTTAATTCAACCCACAATAAATTTAATTTAAAATATAAAACTGTAAATATACATTAAAATTGTAAAATGACTTCAATTGTCAAATAAATAAAAAAAAAAAAAAAAAAAATTGAAGAACTTGAAAATGAAAGTGATACAAATCTTCATTATCCACTAATAGACACGTAAACCCAATTGAGTTGAGAATTTTAAAATAAATCACGCAGGTTCAATAACTTTAGCTGTTAATTCATTTGATATTAATATATAACCAACATTCGAATAGCATGACTTTCAATTTTTTTCTACTTCATGTCTCATAGGCCGGCAACAACGTCTTTGAAGAAATAATAACAAAGTCTACTAAATACTCAATTGTATGTGAAACTGATGACGACATTTTTTTGTTGTACTTAACTTGTTGGTATGGTAATGTATCGTAATAAAGCATAATCATCATTAGAATTGAAATATTTTTACTATTCAGGTTATAAAAGTGTATGTAAAAATTCATCTTTTGTTATTTGAACTTAAGAACTGGACCTTAAAAGATCTTAAATCAATTTCAATTTGATTGAATTAAAATCGTTATACAAAAAATGGCACCAATAATTTTATATCACTTTAAATATTCTCCAGTTTCTCGTGGGGTTTTTCTTACCGCGCGCAATCTTGGAATTGATATTGAGGTAAAATAAGTAAAATTTCATTAGAACTCATTAAAAAGAAAAAAAATTGTTTTAGATTAAAGAAGTCAACACAATGGCAAAAGAACAACTTCAACCATGGTATTTGAAAATCAATCCACAACACACTGTTCCATGTATCGATGACAATGGTCATATATTGAATGAGTCTCGTGCAATTTCACAGTACTTGGCTAACTCACGAGCTCCGGGTAGTAGCATGTATCCGAATGATGCCAAAAAACGGTCAATCATTGATCAGAGATTGTTCTTTGATGCTGGCACTATTTATACAAGGATGGCTGCCATTTTGGTGAGATATTTCATTTTACTTTATAATTTTATCATTAAATCATTTTTTTTTATTTTTATAGAAAGGCATAATGAGAGGCGAAACTGAAATAAGTGATGAACAAATTGAAAGCATCTACGAAGTCATGAAATGGGTAAATGACATTTTGACTGAAAGCCAATGGATGGCTGGTGATGATCTTACAATCGCTGATACAACAATACTCGGAACTTTATCAACTTACATTGTAAGAAAATAATTTATTTTTGTTTTTTTTAGGTTTCGACGTGAATCAATATTTTTTTTTGTCTAATAGGAAATGGGAGTCAAATTGGATGATTATCCAGAAATTCAACGCTGGTATGAGCAATGCAAGGAATTGCCTGGCTTTGAAGAAAATGAAGAAGGTGCCAAAGGAGTTGGTGCAATGGTTAAAGGAAAAGTTACAAAAGGATTTTAAATGAATTTTATTCGATAACCTCAACTGTATACCTCAATTACGCTTATTAATGTTTATTATGATACTCATAATTGTAAAAAAACTCAGGTTCATCTCATTCATATGTCAAATTTAATGAAATAAAGATTCAGCACACTTAAATGATTTTTTTTTTAAATTCTTTATTTAAAGAATAAATAAAATTCTCCTCAACATTAATAAAATTCATCATTAAGTGCTTGTATTAGTAATGACTTGAGTGCTTGATATAAAATTTGGTTCAAAAATTGATTTCATTTTCTATTCAGAATCCTGATTTCAACATACTTTTGATCCAACCAGCTTGAGCTTGGGCCCCACGTTCATTATCATCCCATCCAGGTAATTTTTTGCATTGTTGATACCAACGCCCAACTTCAGGATATTTATCGAAATTGACTCCAAGCTCCTATGAATTAAAGTCATATAAAGTTAAATTAAAGGAATTCAAATTACATACATAAAAACAGGTAATAGTAGGAATTAATGACAAATCAGCAATTGTAACATCAGATCCTGCAACCCATTTATTTCCAGTGAGAAAATCATTCATATATTGCAAGAGCTCGTTCACACTTTTGCGGTGCTCTTCATTGATGGAACCACCACCTTTTTTAGCGAATCCCTAAGATTTTATTTTTAAATTGAAAATTTTTCATCGAATAAAATTCAAAGATAAATTCTTACAATAATATTTCCAAGTCTAGCCGCTGCAGTGCCCTGATCAAAAAACAGACGCTGATCAACAACAGAACGTTTTTTCGGATCATTTGGATACAAAGTACTTCCAGGAGCACGTGAATTGACCAAATATTGAGCAATTGCTCTAGATTCACAATTAACGTGACCATTATCTTCCAAACATGGCACAGTTTTTTGCGGATTTATCTTAACATACCATTGCTCATGATGTTCACCTGAGGCCAAATTCATTTCTTTCAACTGTTAAATGGAAAAATAAATTTAAAATCAGTTTTTAAATAAAGATTTTGCTACCTACTTTAAAATCAAGTCCCAGATTTCTTGCTGTCAAATAAGCAATACGAGAATTATGAGAAGTTGGGGAATAATACAAAGTCATTGGTGCCATCTTGTTTTGACAACCTTTTAAAAAGCGACACTTGTCCAGATTTAATTAAATTAAAATTTATTTTGTTAAATATTAAATGTACTGTGTTTCCTTTTACAAACACAATTGATACAAAGTTTGAACAAACAATGCTTTATATACTTGAGCAATTATCTCTTTTTTCCATTGTACAAAATATATTGTTATCGACATTCTTGTATATTAATCATAAAATTCTCAGTAAAAATTTGGTTACAGTTCATGTTACGGTATCAAAAATTGAATTGATGAAAATTAATATTATTTGTTTTTAAAGTTGATAAATGAAATGGGTAAAAAACCACAAAAGAACTAGAGTGAACATGTCACATGGATTTTGATCAAACAAGCGAATTTAATCAAAAAATTAGTGTAAACCTACAATTCTTATCTTTATACATCTAATTAGTTATTTTTGATATGGTAATGGTGACTTCTGCTAACTTTATCGAAACCAATTAAATTGTTAAAGAGCATTTACCTCAATCAACATAAAAACAAACAGTAAATAAACGCGGTTAATGTAAAAATAATTGAGCTAAAGATAATTAAAATGGATGATAATGAAATAAAAGAAAATTGGTAATCACAATGAGTTTGTGTAATAACAAAATTCTGTGGATGAAAGAAACATGATATTTATGTGATTGTGAGTGTGTTTGGAAATGGATAATACGTTTATCATTTTTATTTTATTTCTGCGAACCTTGAACTTGATATTTTGATAAATGATCGAATGTTAAAATTCAAATAATTTACTCATTCCATATTCACTAATTGAGTTATCTTTAGAATGCTTTGATTTCAGGTCAGCCTAGCGTTTTTGTTCAAAAAACTTCACGAGACTTATGACTTAAATTAATTCGAGCAGTCCACTGAAAATTTTACAGTAGGGTGTCCATATAAAAATAAGGTTACCATATAACTTTTAATGAAAATTCAAAAAAAATCCATTAGTTTTGAGTATTTACAGGAAAACAATTTTTCAAAAACTAACTAACAAGCAATAGTGTGCTGTACATTTATTTTGAATTCATCAAATGTAAAATAATGAAAGTGATTCCTATAAAAATTGCGATGCTCAAAAATAGAACAAATCCAACCATAGAATAATCATCTTTAAATTGAACTAATTTTTGATCCGTTTTTTCCTCCTTACAATCGTTGAGTACATATAATTGTGGATTTTTAAGGTTTGTTACCGTTTTATATTTGTCCAATCCACTATTAAAAATCATTTTATCAGACAGGTTTTCAAGTTTGTGCTGCACTTCTTCTCCCAACATAAAAAATGATTTTTCATATGTCGACTCATTTAGCTGGGTACATCTCCAAATCATCAAATATTCAATTGGATTATAGCCTTGAAGTATTTCATATTGAAATGCTGGTTCTGATAACGATTCATTGCATTTATCATATAAATATTTAGGCAGAACTTGCGAACCATTTCTAAAATTTAAATTGTATCCAATTTGAACATCGTTGAAGCTCCATGGAACATTAATATCGAATTCATCGATGCACCAAATATTTTGGGTTAGACGACTAATGTAGGTGAGACTAAAGGACAATGGTGATATTTCCTTGTAATTTTCATCTTTTGACAACAAAGCATAAACATTTAGCTGTGAATGACTTGTTCTTTTAGTTAACTGGAGACAATCCTTGTAACCTTTAAGACTGCTTAAGTTATTCATTTTAAATTTAGGGCACTTTCGCGATTTTAAAATGGCTGATATGCCATGAAGTAAAAAACAATAAATGAAAAAACAAAGAGTAGAACTTTTATATCCCGACATGTCTTTTTACAAAAAGAATATTTCAGGTCGAACTTAAAATTTCTAATGAAGTCATAAAATGTTGTGATTCCAATCAAAGGTCATGATGATTGTGCAATTCATTAATGGAAAAAAAAGTTTTATTGAAACCAAATCATTTATTGAAATTTTAATTACAAGTTTTCGAGAAAGTTTTGTACTTTAAGTACTTTTTTAATGGTTCGGTGACTCTTCGACGTTTTGAAATTTAACATGAGGATTATCACATAATCATCGAGTCTGATCAATTAGAATGAAACTTAAATGATGTCTTATATTTTCTTTTTGCTAATGCAAACAAATATTTGTCGAACCATGATCTATCAGATTTTTGTTTGAATGAATCAATTGATGTAATATCTTCTGATACAAAATTTGTTTTCTCACCACTATTTGATCAGATACACAACGATGAAAGTGAGTCCTATAAAAATTGCAATGATCACAAATAGAACAAATCCAACAATAGAATAATCATCTTTAAATTGAACTAATTTTTCATCAATTTTTTCCTCCTTACAATCGTTGAATTCATATAATTGTGGATTTTCAAGCTTATTCGACCCATGATTTAGGAACTGGTTTGTAACAGTTTTATATTTGTCCAATCCATTTTTAAAAGTCATTTTGTTGTATAGGTTTTCAAGTTTGAGCTGCACTTCTTCTCCCAACATAAAAAATGTCCTATCATCATTCATCGATTCATTTAGCTGGGTACATCTCCAAATCAAGAAGTAATTATTTGGATTATGGCCTTGAAGTATTTCATATTGAAATTCTGGTTCTGATAGCGATTCATTGCATTTTTGATATAAAGATTCAGGATCAAGAAGATGAACATGCGAGCCATTTCTAAAAATTAAATTGTATCCAATTTGAATATCATCGTAACTCAATGGAACGTTAATATCATATTCGTCGATACACGTTATATTTGGAGGAAGGAAACTAATGTAGGTGAGACTAAAGGACACTGGTGAAATTTTATTGTAATTTTCATCTTCTGACAACAATGCACGGACTTTTAACTGTGAATGCTTTTTTTTATTAGTTAACTGGAGACAATCCTTGTAAGCTGTGATATTTCTTAAGTTATTGATTTTAAATTTTGGACAGAATTGCGATTTAAAAATGCCCGCTATCTCATGAAGTACAAAACAATAAATGAAAATAAAACAAAGAGTATAACTTTTAATTCCAGACATGTCAGACATTAAAAAAAGAATATTTCAAGTCGAACTAAAAATTTGGAATAAAGTTATAAAATGTTGTGATGGCTCACTTCAAATAAAAGTTTATGAAGATTGTGCAATGCATTAATGGAAAAAAAAAATTTTATTGAAATCAATTCATTTGTTGAAATTTTAATTACAATTTTTCGAAAAAGTTTTGTAATATAAGGAGTTTTTTAATGGTTCGGTGTCTCTTCGATGTTTTGTAATTGAACACGTGGATCATCAAAATTTGATCAATTGGAATGAAAACTTAAATGATGTCTGATATTTTCTTCTTGCTGGGGCAAAAAAATATTTATCGAACTATGATTTATGAGATTTATATTTGTAGTGGCTGCGTAATGGTGCTTCCACTTTTGATTCTCTTTTAAAATTTTATAGTAAAAATAATTTCAGTTACCATGGAATTATTTTATTAGGAAAGGATACGTTAATTTTAAATATTTGAATTCATTCGTGTCACACGAATTCGTGTCGCAGTCACTGCTTTAAAAGAACAACACATAAATTGTTGGTTCTTTAAATAAAAAATAAAATTGTAAAATAAAATAAATTTTATATAAAATAAAGTAGTTTAAATAGTATTGAAAACTATATATTTAAATGAATCAATTGATGAAAAATCTTCTGGTACAAAATTTGTTTTCTCACCATTATTTAACCAGATATACTACTAAAAATGTAATTCCAATAAAAATTGCAAATGCAACAAATAGGATAAAGCCCACCAAAGAATAATCGTATTTAAATTGAACAAATTTCTTATGTCTCTTTTCCTTATAACAATCATTAAATTCATATGATTGTGGTTCTTTAAACTTATACGGTTCACGTTTAAGGAAAACATTCAAAGTAGTTTCATTTTTGACTCTGACATCAATTTTGTCCAATCCAGTATCAATCAGCATTATATCAAATAGTTTGTTGACATTAAGCTGCACTTCTTCGCCCACCAACAAAAGTATTCTATCATGTGTTGATTCATTTACCTGGGCACATCCCCAAATTAACAAGTATTTTAAAGGGTCGTGGCCTTCAAGTATTTCATAGTGAAATTCTGGCTCTGACCTTGTTTCATTGCATTTTGAATACAAAAATTCAGGCTGCACCTGTGAGTTATTTTTAAAACTAAAATTGTATCCTATTTGAACATCATCGTAACTCAATGCAATGGTGAAATCAAATTCATCGATACACCAGACATCTGCTGTAAGGAGATTAATTTTTATGAGACTAAAAGACATTGGTGATAATTTTATTGAATTCCCATCAGCTGACAATAATGCATATACATTTAATTGTGAATGATATTTCTTGTTGGTAAATTTAAGGCAATCCATGTAAGATTTGATCCTTTTTAAGTTATTCATTTTAATTTGCGGACATTTTCCGGGATGGAGTTTGGCCGATATTTCATATGGTAATGAAAGATAAAGGAAAATTGAAATATAAAGAGTGTAACTTTTTATTTCAGACATTTCACTTCTTTAAAAAGATCATTTCATTTCAAACAGAAAATTAACTATGAAGACATTACAATTGTGATGATTGTCTTCATATATAAAATAATGATGCTTATGCAATAAATTCATCGATAAAATGTTAATGAACATAAATTATTTATTGACACAGTAATTTCAATATTCCGAGAAACTTTACATGGTTTGGTCTGACTTTTTTACAATTCAGTGCGATAAGACAAAACTTTTGACGATCATTAAAAATAAAAAGTTTTCGCTGAGATGGTTGCTCATGATTATGATAACCTCAATAATTGAAGATAGGGCAAATCCAACTATTTTTTCTAATTTTCTGATGGATATTCGTCAACTTCAAACAAATGTACAGACGGTTTGTCCGCCGTCACTGATCGCTATCCATAACTCCGAAATAGTCGATCAGAGCGAGGTCATGATTTGGGCTCCAGAGCCTGAGAACGGTCAGTAGCCCAAATTCTCCCAAAATGCCCGATTTTCGAATCGAAATGCACTTTCTAAACCGCTCAGTGGTTAGGATTTCTCATTTTTTACTTTGCGTAACTTAGATGTTTTGTAATTCAATGTGATTATAAAAAACGTTTGATGATCCTGAATCAATTAATGAAAACTCTTTACATTAAATTTTTTTCTCAACTTTATTTAATTAATTCATCAAATACACAGTAATGAAAGTGAGTCCTAATAAAATTGCAATGATCGCAAATAGAACAAATCCAGCTGTAGAATAATCATCTTTTACTTGCACTGGTTTCTTAACTTGTTTTTCCCCATAACAATCATTGAATACATACAATTTTGAATTTTTGAAACTGTACGACTTACGATTCAGAAAATAATTCAATATAACGTCATGTTTGATTCTGAGATCAATTTGGTCCAATCCAGTATCAAGCAGCATTTTATCAAATACCTTTTCAACATCAACATTTACTTCTCTTCCTAACAACAAAAATATTCTATCATGGGTCAATTCATTTACCTGGGCACATCCCCAAATAAGTAAATATTCAACTGGATCGTAGCCACGCAATGCTTTATATTGAAATTGTGGTTCTAATAACGATTCATTGCAGTTTTTATGTACATAACCAGGATGGATTTGCTTACTTTTTTTAAAATTATAATTGTAACCAACCATGACTTCATTGTAAATTAATACAAATGAAAAGTCAACCTCATCAAAACACCAAACAGTAGCGGTAAGGAGACTGATGTGCGTAAGACTAATGGCCATTGGTGATAATTGTTTTAAATTCTCATCTGCTGTCAATAATCCGTAAACACTCAAACGTGCATCAACATTTTTGTGTGTAAAATTGAGACAATCCTGGTAAGTTTTTATGCTTTGCATGTTATTCGTTTTAAGTTTAGGACATTTTCCCGATTTAAACAAGCCTGATATTTGATAAGGAATTGACATGAAAATTAAAATCAAAACACAAAAAGTAAAACTACTGAAATTTTTCTTTAAAAAGATCATTTCACGTCGAATGGAAATTTTGTTATGAATCACAGCAATGAAATTTCTTTGAAAAAAAGTTTCTTACAACTAAACCAATTAATGAAACAATATTTCAAGAAACTTTTCAATTAAGTTTTCCATTTGTGTCTCGTCGGTGTGATGAAATTCAATGTGGTTACTAATGATTTTCGACAATAAGCACTAAATTAAAAAAAAAAATCAATTATTGCATTTTTTTTAAATCCATCAATTATTAGCATTATTTGATGCAATATACAATTGTAGAGGTGATTCCCATGATAATTACAATTATTGAAGATATAACAAATCCAACCACAGCATAATCAACTTTTTTATTGTTTTTTGGTGGATTTTTCAACTTTCTTTCATAGCAGTCATTGAAAATGTATGGTTTTGAAGTGTTATATGTATATCTTCCACTCTTTTGAACATAATTCAAAGTAACCTCATCTCTGATATTGGGATCTGCTTGCTTCAATCCAGTATCAATCATCATTTGCTCAAATATTTCATCAACGTTTTCATGAAGTTCCCGACCCATCATAATTAAAATCCTATCATGAGTTGATTCGTTAACCTGGGCACATCCCCAAACCAGAACATATTGAATTAGATTACTGTCATAAAATATTTCATATTTATATTTAGGTTCTGCTATAGATGCTTTACATTTTTCATATACACTATCGGAGTGTTCTTCTGAGCCATTTTTAACGTTAAAATCGAATTCGAATGGAATTTGATTGTAACTCAATGAAATTGTAAACTCATAATCATGAAAACACCAAATCCGAGCACCTAAAAGACTTATTTGTATGACTTTAAATGAAAGTGGTGATAATTGTTTGAAATTTGCATCTGCTGTAAGAAGAGCATACACTTTCATGTCTAAATTGAATTGTCCATTACTGAAATCGAGACAATCTGAGTTAGTACTGATACTTTTAATATTATTCAGTGTAAGTTGGGGACATTTTCCGGTTTTGAGCTTTGCTATTATTTGGTAATGACATGACAGACAAAAAAAGATCATGAAAAAAATTGAGAAGATATTTTTTTCTGTCATATTCTTGTTAGATCATAACCTTTCAATTGAAGTAATCCTTATGAAATAACACAAGGCTGTTGAGTTAAAATATTACATTAATCGAAATTACGTAATGAATTCATCGAACAATAAAGTTTTGTAATGAACTTTTCTACTTATAACGATCGTCAGGTTTTCGTCTCTGAGAATATTACAAATTTCATTATAAGAATCCATTTTGATGGTCTTCAAATGTGTAAAAGGGAAATTATTGTTTTGAAACTGTATTTATCTAATGTAATAAAAATATGTAATCAAATAAAATTTTACATTAGATGAGCACAAGTAATTCGATATGGATTTCTTGAACTTGAATCATTCTGCATCATAACAATCTCATATGTGATGATTGTGCCCATCATACCAAAAAGAAGACGTCTCGTCATATGAAAAAATCGCATTCCACTCAATGCAACTGTTTGTGTTCGAATTTGATCAGCAAGTCGCTCAATCTAAAGAGAAACTGTTCAATTGAATTAAAATTTAATTTAGATATGGTAAATTACATCCATATTCCAAACTGCATTCGGAAGATGTCTTATGACATCAAGAGGGACTTCAGCTTGCTCATTTATTTCAGCAGCACATAAAAATACAGCACATGTTCTAACAATGAGGAATCCAAGAGAGAACCAAAAATATACGACATTAATTGTGTACGGTAGTTTTCTGTAAGTAAAAGTTCAGATATTTTTATCAAAACTCAATTTGAACTCATACTTACACAGTTATGTTCAAAACCTGGAGGCAAATGAAATACAAATTACTTAAGCAAGAAACGATTATGACAACTGAGGCTTTTTCATCAACGAACTCCAATATTTCACATACCAGTCCAAAATGGTATCGAAGCATCTTCCAAAATTCAGGTTGACTTATCTATGAAAAAATACAATGAAATAATTTGAAAAATTCACGATTTAAGTAACCTTAATGGATGAATTTTCAAAACAATCACATAAATAAAGATTAATTTGCCGAAAACGTTCTGAAATTCCCATGCTAAGTAAAATGATGAAATAATCAAGAAAACTCCATGAAAATGTTAAAAATGCTGATAAAGCCTAAGAATAAACTTCATCAATTAAAAAAATACATTCAAGTGACCATAAAACTTACATAGAAAATTAATGAAACCAAAGGATTGTAATCTATCAATTAATATATTTGGTAATGTTCACGTAAAGCATAGAATTTGAAACGATCGTCAACCGTATGATTACAATATGATGCTTCATGGCTGATACCATAGAAACTGGATGCTTTTGCTAAGATGTGTTCAGCTGTGATTAAAATAAAACTAGAGTTAACAACAGGATTCTTCTTGCCTTATATAAGTTTGAATGTCAGTTATTTAAAATATTTACCTGTTGCAAAAAAAAATAAGCACACACTACTCATTATAACCTTTCGTCTTAACGTATGGCCTTGCTTATATGGAGCTCGTAAAAATACCACTTCATTTTTTTCCCAAAACATCATAATTTGTCGCCATTTTGTAGCGACACGTAGCAAAATTATGATTGTTGAAGTTGAAATTATATAAAACACAATTCCAGCTTACAAAATAATATGAAATTGAAAAAAATGTTAAAATATTGAACAAAAAAACAACCAATCGAATACCTAACCTAAAGTTTTCGCTGTAACTTTACTATCAGAGTTTTTGAGTCGATATGTTTCCAAACAAATATCCACAAACCCCATACAAATAAAAATACAGCAATAAAGTGTTCGTATTGAAATCCACTTGAATTTTAATTGATGTGTGTGAGCTGTACTGATTCCTTGCACAGGAAATAACGCAAACAATTGTGCAACAAATAAAACTGGATAAATTGCACGATGAAAGGAATCGCGATATGGTCGATGTACTTTTTTTGGTTTAGATAAAAAGGGTTTCTTTAATCTTGTTATTAAAAACATTGTTAAATACGAAAAAATCTTTGTTACTTCCGAGAACTGTCAATTCTGACTGTTATAAAATATTGAATTTTATGCTTTTTAATTGTGAGAAAGTCATGTTAGTTTACATTTTAGATCAAATTTTAAAGATAACACATGGGAAACTAGCAGATGGAGGGTTTCGTTGTAATATGGGTAATTATAAACATGAAATTGCTATTTTTAACGGTGAGTTTTATTAAATGAAAAAAATGTTATCAATGGTTTCAGAAGAAAAATGCGAAAATGGCAGGAACCGCTACTAGGCATTTTCTGGTAGATGAAAATTTCCAAAATCGTGGTAAATAGCGAATTTTCAAAATCCCAAAAACCGTACAGATAAAGTTTCGATAATCGCAGGGTCCGTAAATAGCGAAATTTTTTAAAATCACCAAATTTTAAAAAATTGCCGAATTTTCTCAGATAAATGCACACGTGTTCATGGTCACTTTTTGCATTGAAACAAATAAAAGTATGCCATAAACCGAATAAATAGCCAAAAATTATAAATTCAAGTGAATAATAATGAAAATAATTGTTACGTTGAATTCATAATTGCCTTTAATTGATGATTTTTATTACCATATCAAACATTTTACAATTGTATCATTTGAGTGGCAAAGAAAAATGTCATTAATTATTACCAATTTTATTTTATTGCCTATAAAAATAAATGTAGATAAAGCAAATTTTATTATAACTTGGTCTATTTTCTCATTTTAATATACAAAAAGAAAAAAAAAGTAGCCGAATTACAGTTGGAAATTAATTTATTGGAGAAGGACAAGTACCACAAAAGAGATAACAAAATAATGAAATAATTGGTGAGAAAAGACAGTAATCGATTCAACGTCATCTCGTTTTCTTCATTGTCTTGTTCATCTTCTAATTTTATGCTTTGTTTTATGTTTTATAGGAACTTATTTTATATTGACAAAGGTTAAAATAATAAAAATTTTCATACTGATAAATATACAAAGCAAGTACGCTTGACAAAGCACTCGAATTAATGGATGATGGCAGTCATAAATTTGTCTTTGTGGTAAATTGTAACGAATCATTTCATACATCTGTCCATATTGCTAGAACAAGCGAGTAAATAGATGTGAAAGAAAACCGTCTGTGAAACATAAAAAACGTTGAAAATAGGACAATTTACGTTAAGTGAGAAGCGTGGAATAAACATAACGACCCAAAATGTTTTATTTCCTTTATCAATCATTTGTCAAATAGGATAATCTCTTAACATTGTCTTTATTGTACTATGAGCAATGGGAAAGTACAATAAAATTCACATTGTTTTCCTAGTTGTTGGGATTAGGAAAACATGGTTTGTTAAACGCTCCTAGAATATTTTAAAATAATCAATAGAAATTTATTTAAGGGACAATGTAAATGAAAAATTAATATAATTTATATTTTAGCGGTTTTCTAGTTGAATTGAAAAAATGCGAGTTTTGTGGGCGCTTATAACGTCCATCTTTGTCAAACTGCGAAAATGTCATTGTCAAATGGGAAAATTCTAAAAAAACCGCGGTACATTTCAAAATCGTCGAAAATAAAGAAAAAATCGCGAAATTTTGCAAAACTGCAAAAAAAAACAGAAATTTTCCAAAACTACGGAAAAATTTTCTCAATTGGTTTAATGTTCCGAAATACTAAAATTTTTCAAAATGAACTAATTTTTTCTATAAAAATGCGCTCGTGTATACCGTTCACGATCACGTTGTGTGTTTTTATTCTTGGAAATTATTAATTACAAACAATGAACAAAAAATACTTTGTCTTAGGTTTTTTTAATCAATTTTTATTATTATTTGGAATACAAAATGCACAAGGAAGACGTACAAGGAACAAAATTTTGTTAGATGATTTATGGAAATGGATGAAAATTATGATAATCAAATAAATTTCATAGAAATGGGATTTCTACCCCCTTTTTCGCTATATTATGTTAAATCGAAGGCGTTCGTTACGTCTTTTTTTCGAAAAATTTGATATTTTCAATTTTACGAAATTATTTCATTAAAATGTTCTTAAAGGTCATAGATTCCTCACTGCTGTCACATTGAGCTTGCATCTCCGTTTTCAAATCCACAAAACGAGTAAATCAAAGAAAAAATTTCAAAAAATTAAATTTTAGTAATTTTTCCCCTTTAAACTAATTTTCACTTTATACAATTAAATTCAATTAAAAAAGAGACGCTAAGAACGACTTATGTTCACTTTCAAATTTAAAGCAAAAAAGGATTACAAACAATAGAATGACTTTTAACACCTTTTGAATTTTTAAACAATCCTGCTTATGTTCCATAAAAGTGCTTGTAAAAAACATGCTTTTTACATTACTGCGACATTTCAATTTCTCGTATTCACTTTACCTTACTATAAAATATAATTCAATGCATTTGTATGGAAGTGTGAAAATTTTCCTTTTTCAAATGAAATACAATGAAACAATAGGAAAAGAAATTTACAGAATATTAAAAGTTGAAGGAAACATAATATTTTAAGTATTTTAAAGTGTTCTTTTATTTTCTAATATAATACAAAGTAATGATGATAAAAACTAACTTGCAGCAACATTTATTTACAAACAATCAAAAGTAAATTAAAATTTTCCATTTTTTTGCACTCAGTTTTGTGCTTTTCAAATGTCCAGGTGTAAATGACATTTAATTTTTATTTTATATTTCTCTTAAATTAAAAAACAAAAAATATACAACTCGGAAAAAAAACTTAAATTTTCTTTTATATATTTTTTTTTAATTTTACGTTACAATTAAAAATTTCACCAACACTCTTGAAATTTCTATAGAATTAAAGTTTTTCATTGCTGTCATTGAATATTTTTTTTCAACAGATGTAATTTTTTTAAAAAAAGGCACAATTTGAAAGATGTTCAAGTGTGAAAACTTTTCCAAGCATGTGATAGATAGTTTTTGAAAAGAATGTGTCGCATTATTTAACATTGAAAAGGATAAGTTTGAGTTCCTAACGGAAAAAGAGCATTTTTTTACAAACAGTTAACATCCTTTTCAGCAAGATTGTTGCAAATTTTAAAAGTGGTTGTCAAGGGAGTGCAATTAGATTTTTTTTGTCTTATATTTTTTAAAAGGGATGCAATCTGTTATGATTAAATATGAAAATCTTGAAAATAATGGAAAGAACATTTTAAATTACTGTTCATAATTAGATCAAATCTGTCTCAAACCCTGATCCAACTCCTATGATAAAGAAAAAAATTTAACATTTTAATAAGGTGCAAGTTTTATGTGAGAATGTTAACACACCTAATATCAACTAACACCATAATTTTATGTGTACAAGTGTACTCAATGTTGGTGCAAAACTTTTTCTCTCTTACAATTTGATTTAAAAGTTCTTTTAAATAAATGATGCAATTTTAAAGGGCATTGCAAAGAAAAAATCCGCTGTTTAGACGAATGAGCTTGTCTTTATCTATTTTTAATTGAATTCAATTCAAATAATTGATTCAAAAACTGTATTTTACAATAGGATTCATTGATAGTTAAGTACAAAGTTTGATATTAAAATTTTTATTTTAAACTGAAAATGCACTATAAATCGCAATTAAAATTAAAGGTTTCCTTTTCATCATTTAATATAATCAACAATTTCCTTTACATGCAAAAGTTTTTATTATGAAATTGTTTCATCTTTTATAAATACGTAATTTTCTTCCCAATATTCAAAGAAAATGCATTCAAATGAAAGTAAGAAAGAATTTTCAAAAAAAAACTTTAGTCAATAAAAATTCATAGCAACCTTAAATGAAAAATATTTATTATAAAAAAAATCACATGAATCTGTTCATTAAATTCCGAAACCTTTAATATTAATGTCAGACCTATTTCATTAATTTTTTTGGATCTAAATATATGTTTATTAACAAATACTTTTATTTTATAATTACATTTTAATGAAGCACATCACAAACAGACGTTACATGACAGTATTTTATTTTTTCAGATTTAATTTGAAACTTTTTTTGTTTGTTTTCCCATTTTGGGAACTATTTAATTGAAAATTAATGACGAGAAATATTGATTTTAAATTCATTACATGAATTTCGGAATTTAATGAAACCTGAATGTGAGTTAAAATATATAAATATATAAAAAACAAGGCGTCTCCATCAACATCCAATTAAACATTGAAATTGAATTTTACTTACATTTAGAAGTCCGACTTTGAAATGTATTTATGAAAAATATGTAAAGGAAACGCTTTGATTGAATATTCAAAGGAAAATTCAGAGAAAGGGATTTTTTTATTCTTTGTGTCATTAAAAGTGCCCATAAGCAGATTCTTTATTCATTCATAATAAAATATGTTTGAAATAATTTAATGATCAAATTGAATCGTTTTACAGCTTTGATGTGAAGGTAATTTTTTGCCTACTTGTGGCAACTTAAATGATTATTAAGAAGTGTGCTAATGGTCTGTAATTTTTTTTAATAATTGGTCAAACGCTGAATTCAAAAAATGATATTTAAATGATTTGTATTGATAATGAGATGAGAGACAAAAAAACGTGAAAATATTTGCTTTTTTTTATTTTTGCGGTTTCCGCAACTTTTAAAATTTCCTCAGCTTTCAGTGATTATAAAAATGCAAGGCATTCCACTCTTTTGCAAAAATCTTCAGCTTTGGTGGTCATTGAGCCCCATAGGGCGGCCCACAGTACTGAAATTTTATGAGATCGACGACTGTGCTGTACATTCAAAAATTTCTGTTCTTCCACGTGCCATCAAGATAATAATTTTTGATTACATACACTAAAATCATTCATAAACCATCTGCCAAAAAATATTACACGTGTTAAACTATTTCATATCATCAGATAAAGCTGTTAAAGAAAAACTAGAACAAAAAAACTATTCACTTGCTTATTTTAATTTATCTGGATCGTGCCAATGCATATAAGATCTGTTCAAGTAATATATCAAAATCTATATTTTTTTGTCAAAAAATCCAACGTTAGTTTTTTTTCATATTATTAGTAATAGTTTCATGTATTTTCCTTCCATTAAATCGACAGAAAATGTCCAGAATTTCATTTTTTTTCATTGGAACAGTAAAAGTCAATCAGTGCAATAATTGAATTTGCAATGACAAAATTTAATTTGACATGTGAAATGCAATTCAATTTATTTCAAATACAAATTCCATAAAAAAATTTCATTCAAAAATTTTTGTTCAAAGAAAAAGAAAAAATGAAAATAATGTCCTTCAATTCAAATTGAGAAGGTTACGAAGCGATAAATAAAGTGACAAAAAGAAATATGAATAAATTTTTTTTTGACATATTCACAGTTAAATAAAAAAAATTCAAAGCTAAAGAAAAAACACAAGTAATCTGTACGGATTTGGAGCTTAGCTTCCATCGTTATGCTCTCTGTTCATGTTTGATTTTATTTTTGTAATTTAATGATTATTTATGATTTATTGCTTTAAGAAAAAATATAACATTGAATTTTCGAACGAAGAAGCAAATATTTAAATTAAATTTATTATACAAAAAAAAAATCGTTTCACAAATAATAAGAATTTTTTTTCCAATATTTTTTCTTTGTTCCTCGAGGGAACCAGGTATTGAAAATCAAATATAAAATAATAATAAAATTCTTTTTTTGTTTTACTTTCATCATATCCAATCATTTGTATAACAACAATAATCATCATCAAAGAACAAGAGAAAAAAAAATTATTATTTTTTTAATTCCCTTGTTCATATTTGATTTGAATTGAATCAAATATTCGTTAAAATTCGTGATTGATATGAAACAAAAAAATTCTGCAAATTAAAGGCATGAGCTTTGATTTTATTCACGCACAAAATTAATGAATTTTATTTAAAAATAAAAAAAAAAACTTTAAAATAAGAAAAAAGCACTTATTTGTGGCTATGACTGACTTAATTTTCCAATCCATTTAACATTCGGTTGTCTCAATTCACTGATAAAGTTAAAATTACAATTCAGACTGTCAAATTATCATACTGAAAAAAAAATATCATATAACGCCATTTCAAATACACTTTTTTTACTAGTAAAATGAAATTATATAAAAGGAAATTCATGGAAAAACCAAAATACATGCTAAATATAAAGAAGAAGAGGAAGAAAGTCAAAAGCAAATTTGGATTAAGAGATATATTTTTTATTGTAAACCAATGACATAGGTTGCTGTTTTTTTCTGGTACAAATATTTTGCCGGTTTTTGTGTGTTTCAAAGAACAGACAAAAAAACAATGAAGAGGACTCGTGTAAGGCAGTTAAATTTACGACATTAAAGATTTGTAATGTTTGCATTTTAAATTTGTTGTTTGGTTATGTTTTGGTGGCATAACAACAAAAAAAGTGTGGGTTGTCATAAAATTTTAATACAACACGTTAAATCGTGTGGAATGAAGGTCATAAAAGTCAAGGTTTGGCGTTTTCTCGTAAATTTAATTATGAGATTAAATTGGTATTTGAATATGGTAAAAGAAAAAAAAATCAATTTCATTCTCAATTTTTGAGATTCTCACAATGATTTTCAATAAATGAAATAAAATTTTGCTTGTATGACATTTTAATTTGAGCATGTGAGTCAAGAATCGACACATGCCAATAATGATCATAATTTAATGTCATATCAATTATTTAATAAAAGTCCGTCTATTGGTGATATCAATTTTTCTTATTGAAATAAGTCTTATTTATATGAATAATCATTTTTTGGCAACAAAGTCAAATGGGAGCATGCACTTTCTATCATTATTTGTCTGTAAAAAAGGTCAAACTTTCTTTCTTATCTGTTAAAAAACATATGATGACTAGAGTGTCCCATATATTAAGGTTTAAATTTGATTCTTCATGAATTTTTCTTATGAACGACCATTTCCGATGCACCTTGATGCTGTTTACGTAAGATGCGGTATCAAAATAATTTGGATTCTAGAAAAAAAATATGTTTAATTAAATTAATTTTATTATTTAAATATGTTATCTAATCAATTCAATATCATGGAATATAAATAAAGCTCAATTTTGCTTCTTTTGTCTTAGTTTACAGTCACCTGTGAATTGAAACAGAAGTCAGTTGTCAGTTGAAGTCAAACGACAGGAAAAATGTCACCAATTTTATATTACATGCCTGAAGGTGCACCCTCACGTGGTGTTCTCTTCTTGATCCGTTACCTAAAATTGGATGTTCAACTTAAGCTTGTCCGGACATACATGAACGAGAATATGGATCCTGCTTATCTCAAGCTCAATCCTGCTCACACTGTTCCAACATTGGAAGATAATGGTCTTATTTTGACTGACTCTCAGGCAATTGGCATGTATTTGGTTGAACAATATGCGGCCAAAACAAATCTTTTTGGAAATTCAGTGAGAGAACGTGCACTCATCACACAACGCATGTTCTTCAACTCAACCCTCTTCTATGAGACACGTAACTTGTTGGCTCCCATTATCTATGGAAATGTTCAAAAATATGATGAAAATATCATTAAGAAAATCTTTGATAAACTTGAATTTTTGAATATTTTCTTGAAGGACCAAGATTATGTTGCTGGCAAATATGTGACAATTGCTGACTTTTTCATTGTCAATAACATCATCACATTGATGGTAAGTTAACTTTTCTCTTCATTTAAATTTCATTCAAATTTAATTACACACAGAATCTCAATATGGATTTGACCAAATTCACCAATATAACTGAATGGGTATCTCGCATGAAGCCATTGACTGGTTTTGTTGAATGTGAACAAGGTGCTATCAGTGTCGCTAAAATGATTTTATCAAAATTGAAGTAATTTGAACGTTATCATTCAATCAAAATGATATGAAATGTATAAATATGATCTTTTTCATTATTTTGTTCAAAAAAAATAAACCACAAAATATATGAAAAAGATCTTATTTCATCGATACATGTCATCAATTCAAATAAAAATCATTTGGGAACTAAATTTTAATGTGATGTTTTTTTTCTGTGTCATTCGAATAAGATTGTTAATTTTTTCTTTGTTACTTAAGATTAAAATGCATTTTGATTAATATTTTTCATTGAACGCAATGCAATTAAAATAATGCGAGCGATATTAATAAAAATCTGCCGACCGGCAACTTATAATTGATATTACGTAAGATGATAAAATGCCGGATCACGCTTCAAGTGCTAAAACAAACAAAAACAATGCTTATCAAATTGAAAAAAATAAAATATAAAAAAAATATGTTCTGATAAGATGAAATATGTTGAATGTGATTGTGAACGGCATTGACAAGCGCATTTGGTATACTTGACTACATGTTTTTCATTGCGAACAATTTTATGGAGATTTCTTTGAATGGTATTCAAAAAACTTAAAATTTAGGACCCAATTCATTATTTTATGTAAGCATGACAGGTACTTAAATTTTATGTAATCTGAGATTGCCCCTATTTTGAAAAATCCGGCTTAAAATAGCGATACAATTGTTGATTTCATACAATTGTTATTTTATCTCTGTTTACATGTTCTAGAAAGAGAGAATTGTGATAATTATTTAAATTCTTCTCATTTTGCTCGTTTGATTCAGTTGACTACCATCACTCAATCGTATCAGAAGTGCGTTTATATACCAAAAAAATAAAAATAAAAAATGTCTCCAATTCTTTACTATTTACCTGAAGGTCCACCCACACGCGGAGTCCTTTTCTTAATTCGATACCTAAATCTAGATGTTGAATTGAAATTATGTCGCACTTACATGAACGAACACAAAGATCCAAAATACTTGAAATTGAATCCATGTCATACTGTTCCAACATTAGATGATAATGGATTTGTTTTGATTGATTCTCAAGCCATTGCCGTGTATTTAGATGAACAATATGGAGCTGCATCGAATCTGTTTGGAAATTCTGTTAAGGATCGTAGTTCGGTATTGCAACGATTGTTTTTCAACTCGACCATGTTTGAGCAAGTGAAACTCATTTTGGCACCAATAATATACGGAGATGTAACGAAGTTTGAGGAAAAGGCACTGGCAAAGATTTATGAGATGCTGGATTGTTTGGAGATTTTCCTTACAGGGCAAGATTTTGTTGCAGGAAGTTCTTTAACAATTGCTGACTTTTTCCTTGTGAACAATGTCATTACATTCATGGTAAATTTTCTTACATTCAATCAAAATATAAATTTTAATATTTCTTTTCATTAAATAGCATTTGAAATTCGATATGGACAAATACAAACACATCAAAGACTGGGTTCAACGAATGAAGGTTTTGACTGGATTCACAGAATGCGAGGAGGGTGCAATCAGTCTTTCAAAATTGGTCTTACCAAAATTGAAATAAATTTAATTTAATTTGATCATTTGTCCAAATAAATAAAATTAAGCATTACCCTGAAATGGGGTGAATTTGATATGAAATTGATCGAATCGATGCAAATTTAAATCCAAAGTAAATGTAAAATGAAATTTTAATTTAATTTAAATGAAATTGGTCCAAATTTCCTCAAATTACGGTGATAGTCAATAAATCGTACGAGTTATGTAACAATTTGATTTCATAACATACAACTTTAATGAGCTTTGGTTCAAATATGCAGACTCATTCATGTTGATAACAATCATCAGCTTAATTTCCATGAAAGTGTATTATTATTATTTTATTTATCAATGAAATGATATTGTATAATATAAATTTATTCCCATTAAATGAGCTCAGACAGATAAAACCTCATAAAAATATGTATAAAATTTTTGAGCATTTCTAATTTTAGATTGCACACAAAGTAAAATATTTAATTTCTAATATACTGATCGAAATTAGGGGAAAATTCATAATTTTGTCCAATTTTACTTGTAATTGCTTATCATTCGATTATTATTTATATAATACTTCCCTATTCAAACTTCAGCTCGTCTTTAAAATTCATTGATGTTAAAAGTGCAATATGCATTCTCGTAAGTAAGCACACCAATAAAGTAATAAAGTTTACATTCAAAAAGTTAGTCTTTTATTCGCTCTTTCTTGCTCAGTTATTTTATTTTTATCATAATAAAGCTGCTTACATAACAGCAAATAAGTTTTTTTTTTATCATGTTTTTGAATTTACAAAGCCTCTTATGATTCTATGCATAGCTGCTTCATTAGAATGAAACAAGTTTCATTGAATTTTATACCAAGTCTCATATCTGTTTCATTTTTGTGTTTTTCTTCCTATTTTTTTTTTAAGTCCTTGCTTTGATAGTACAGAAAAAAAATATCCTTTTTAACTTAAAAGGATTAAAAAGTTATCCGTATGTTGAAAGACTACAGCAAAGATAATATTCAAAGTAGTTGCTTGTGTCATCATCTGAATTAATAAGATAAAGACTAAACAGAAACAGTTGTTTTATTCATTCAGCAAATTGTTAATCAAAAATTTTACAGAAAAAAGTATAAAATAGGAGTATGTTAATCCTTGTACTGGAGCAGTGTACAGAGATTAAACATTTTTATGAATAATAATTTTAAATCTTTACAAGTGGCCTCTTTTGACTAAGATCATTTCATATTTTATTTCCCTTGTGTCCGAATTGAATCTTAATTTCTTTTCTGGGAAGAACCTTTTTTTGAGTACATTTCAAGAATTATTTTAATCTTTTTTTTTGACAAACAAAAATAATATAAATTAAGATACATCTTTTGATCATTTGCAGAATGTCCTTTTAATGTTTATTTATAGAATTAATGGAAAAGAGTTAAAGGATTTTGAATAACTTTGAAAAAATTTTGAATTTAAATTAAAAATTAGTATAAAATTATCATTAAATATTTTATTCACTATGACAACTGTTTAAATTATATTTTAATAAAATTTTGATAAGGATACTATTTGAGAAAGACAAGTAAAAAAATAAGAGAATATTTAATTTCATTCTCTCTCAATTTTTAAAAGAGGGTTTAAATATAATATCTCTCTCAATCCTATCCATATTTTCTTCAAATCTGATCCCCTCTTCAATTTTAAAGAGAAGATTGAAGAAATTTCTCTCATACTTTTCTCTCTTTCCCACACATTTATCAGATTTTCTCGCTCATTCTCTCTCCATTTTTGTATATGAATTTTGAAAACTGCGCACTTTTTGTATATGAATTTTGAAAACTGCGCACTTTTTTGTATATGAACTTCGAAAACTGCGCACTTTTCTAAAATTGAAAGTTTTTAAAAATCAGCCTCCTCATGTTTATGTTTTCCTGTTCCTGAGCTTCACAATTTTGACCATAATTATATTACTTTTTTAATTTAAAAGTACCAGGAAAACATAAACATGAGGAGGTTGATATTTAAAAACTTTCAATGTGCGAAAAGTTCATATACAAAAAGTGCGCAGTTTTCCAAGATAATTTTAAGAAAGTATGATGATTTAAAATTTATATGTTTTGATTAAAACACTCTTTTCCAGTACAATCTTAATTTTATTTATCCAAAATACATTTATCAGCAGACATTACAATTTCATAATTCAATTCAATTTCATATTTTTCACAAGCTGTTGTTTACTTAATTATTTGAAATTTTTAGAAAAACAGGACTTTAAAATCATTTTAATTGTTTGGTTAACTGTCAACCGGTGGTCTGCTTATCAACAATCGTTCGAATTTAATCAGTTGCAAAAATCATACTATACCATTCCTTAAATTTTGTGACCAATGTATAAAAAAATTGTAATGATATCAAAAAAAAACAAAATATTTATTTCATATGTAACATAAAGAATTTCATATCATGTGAAAATACTTCTGTCAACATTTTAAAAAGCAAACAAAAATAACAACTAATTTTCAAATAATTTCATACCTTTTTTGAATCAACAAGCATAAAATTTGCTACATACATCTCTTTATTTAAATGAAAATTTTGTATACATTTTCACATATACCAAGAATTTGAAAAATACTTCGTTTAACTGACACTAACGAACACGTGCTTACCTTTTATATATAAAAAAAAATAAATTAATAGGATGAGTATTTTCAAATTATTTTGTAGGATTTTATAATGAGCATGTCGTGTCATTTAAAGGCAATATTTACATTTTTATTGAAAATTTCGTTCAACTGAATTCATTTCATGTAAAAAGAACATGACTTTTAAATAAACATTAGAAAATTGATACTTAATGTTGAAATGACCCATAAATTAAAAGATAAAATTTCAGATAAGTAATCAAACATTTGATATGAACAAAATATTTTATGAGCCAGTAATCAATTGGGTTTCAAAGTGTATTGAAGTGTTTTTGAGTGGAATAAATTTACTTTAAATAAAAAAAATGCCATCAACTTTATATTACATGCCTGAAAGTCCTCCAGCTCGAGCTGTTGTTTTAGCTATACGATATTTGGAAATCAATGACATTGAAGTAATAAAAAAAAAAAGAAATTCCATAAATAATGTTGATTTCATTGCATTTAATTTACAGCTCAAATTATGTAGAACATACATGGGTGAAAATCAAGAACCGGAATTTGTGAAGAAAAATCCACAGAAAACTGTTCCATTTTTGGATGACAATGGATTTTATTTATCTGAATCACGTGCTATTTTATATTATTTGGCAAAAGCACGTGCTCCTGAGAGTACTTTGCTAGGACGATTTCCTAAGAAAAGTGCGCTAATTCATCAAAGACTCGATTATGAGTTGGGCACAATAGGACCAATTGCTGCTCAAATAATAAGACCAGTATTTCAGGATAAGACAACAATTGTTGATCCCGAATTGAGAGATAAATTGTATGGAGCCTTAAATTTGGTTGATGACTTTTTAACGAAAACTGCTTATGTTGCAGATAATTTCGTAAGCATTGCGGATTTTTCTTATCTAGCAATGATATCAACATTCGTGGTAAGTGAATCATTAAAAATTTATTACTATCTATTACTTATCGCAAATTTATTTTAATTTTAATAGCACTGTGGTGCCCCAATACAAACAAAATTCCCTAACATTTGGACATGGTATCAGCGTTGCAAAAGCCTAGCTGGATATGAAGAGAATGAAGAAGGGGCCAGAAGTATTGGAAATATGTTTAAAGGAAAACTAACTGAACCTTTCGATACTTAAAATTCATTTTATTTAAAAAAAAAATCGTGAATAAAATTTCAATTTAGTTTAAAAAAGCTTAATTTAATGTCACAATTGCACGAATGCTTTTGCCTTCGTGCATCAAATCAAATGCTTCATTTACTTTATCTAATGGTAATGTGTGTGTAATAAATTCATCAATCATGAGTTCACCTTTCAAATATTGATCAACCAATTTGGGAACACTTTCGACACTTTTCCAACCACCAAATGCAGTTCCTTTCCATACACGACCCGTCACTAATTGGAATGGGCGAGTCGAGATTTCTTGACCTGATGCCGCTACTCCAATTATTGTTGAAACGCCCCATCCTTTGTGACAAGCTTCCAAAGCAGCACGCATTGTATTGACATTTCCAACACATTCAAATGTAAAATCGCATCCACCATCAGTTTTCTCAACAACGACTTCTTGTATTGGTTTATCATAATCTTTTGGGTTTATGAAGTCAGTACATCCAAATTTTTTTGCAACTTCAAATTTATCAGGATTAATATCAATTCCAATTATTTTACTGGCACCCGCTTTTTTGCATCCATAAATTGCTGCTAATCCGACAGCACCAAGTCCCCAAATGCCACAAACACTTCCAGACTCAACTTTAGCAGTGTTTAAAGCTGCACCATATCCTGTTGAAATTCCGCATCCAAGTAATCCAACTTTATCCAAGGGAGCTTTATCATCAACTTTACATAAGGAAATCTCTGCTACGACCGTGTATTCCGAAAAAGTGCTTGTTCCCATGAAATGATACAAAGTCTTTCCGTTACACGTAAATCTGCTTGTTCCATCAGGCATCACACCATTACCTTGTGTCACACGAATCTTTTGACACAAATTCGTCTTAGAACTTTTACAAAATTTACACTCGAAACATTGAGGTACATAAAGTGGGATGACATGATCACCAACTTTAAATTTTGTGACACCTGGTCCAACACTTTCAACAATGCCAGCACCTTCATGTCCCAAAATTGATGGAAATTTTCCTTCGGGATCAGCGCCACTTAATGTATATTCATCTGTGTGACAAACACCCGTGGCATGTACACGAATACGAACTTCACCGGCTTTGGGTGGAGCAACTTCAATAGTTTCCAATGAAAGTGGTTGCTTTTCAGCCCATGCAACTGCAGCACGGCATTTAATTACCTGTGATGAGTAAAAATATTCATTTGAAAATAATGAATTCAAAGAAATCTTTTTGAAATGTGAAAAAAAGAGAGAGAGAGAAACGAAAATTGATACAATTTTATTTTGACATGAAATTTAAAATCATATTTTCAACTAATTTTAAAATAATTCCAGTCAAAATCAAGCCGGTTACTCGTAATTTTAAATTAAATCCTTTTAGTTTTCATTAAATCTTTGAAAATCATGACATTCCTTTCAGGTTACTTCAAAAAAATAACTTTAAACTCCTTAAAGCACACATTTTTAGAGTGTCGTGTGCAAAACCTCATTAAAAAACACTGAATAGTTTTAAATTTAATCATAAAATTCATGAAATCATTTGATTCCTTCAAAGTTTCAATGAAATTGAATCGTATTATAAACTTACTTTTCCAGCTGTATCCATTCTGAGTATTAAAATTTTTATCTACAATTAATATCCGGCTTATCACTGACACCTTTCTTGTTTGATGTTGATATTTGAACTGATTGAATATACACTAAAAGAGAGTAAACTGATCGAATATGAAATTATAAAGAGAGAGAGAGAGAGAAAGTGAATGAATTTGATTTAAATATTTAAATGAAATGACCGGTAAAATTTTCATTCAAATTTAATTAAATAGATATATTTGAAAATGAATTTACAAGGAATTTTCCAGGTTCGTTGAAATGAAATCAGATTAATGGGCCATAAAACTAAAGAATTTAAAGAAAAAATCAATTGTTCTAGTTTCAATGAAACAATAATTTCCAATGTAATCCTAACCTACATTTTCCTCTTTTTTTCTAAGAAAAATAAAATAGTTTTTTATTTACTTTTCCATGTCTTTTAAATT
Organism: Culicoides sonorensis; assembly: GCA_900002565.1. Taxonomy (NCBI): domain Eukaryota; kingdom Metazoa; phylum Arthropoda; class Insecta; order Diptera; family Ceratopogonidae; genus Culicoides; species Culicoides sonorensis. The sequence continues at coordinate 281,379 of LN483357.1, forward strand.
ACACCACGCTGTAAAATAAAATCTTTTATAATAAATTATCTCGAGTTCATTGTCTGCGTATTTTCCCAGCATAATTTTTCTTCCATGTATCCTGTCTTCGGTCATATTTACAATGCAATTCCAATGAAAATATGATCATTATTATGTGAGGGTTGTGCATCAGGAAACAGAATTGTCGCAAAAATGCCACAGAGATAACACACAACAAACAAGAAGAAAAAAAAGTAGCAACTAACGTTAAAATGTACATCACACTAGGTATAGTCCTGACAACAACGTGATAATTAGATGAAATAATATATGTATTATAAAAAGACTTTGTCTCATGTATGAGCTTGTACAAAACAAGAATTTATATAAAAGGAAACGGAAAAAAGTGAGAAAAAAGAATTGTCTAATGTGAGTGTGTGTGTGTGTGTGTGTGTGTATGGTAAATGCAACGTGACTTGGAATTTTAAATGAATTTATATTTTATAGAAGAAAAAAAATAAATATATGGTTTTTTTGCTCATATTCTACTTTGACTTCCAGTTTCAATTTATATTGCAGATAAACATTAGTTTCATAGAATGCATTTTGAGTTGAAGTTAATAATTTAGTGGTATAAAAGAGGAAAGATAGTAAGAAATTTATTAAAAAATGTCAGGTATTTTCTCATTATCTGTAAGCGTTCACCACATATTTATATATATTTTTGTATAGTATTTTATTTGAAGTGAAATTGTGAATGAACTGAATTATTTGGAACATATGCTATTATTTAATTTTTTTTTCAGGGCATGAAATTTTCGAGGATAGAAATTCATGGCAATCATATTGAATGGAAAACTGGGTCATCTTACAAATTAAGACGTAAAATAAGAATGATTTGTCACATTAAAGCGAACATTTAAAGACACAATATATTTATACACTGAAAGTTAAAAACGCCCTTCAGTACAAATTTACTTGATCCGTAGACAGAGATCTTTAACACATTTTCTGTTAATTTGGATAAAAATTTTTAATATTATGGTCACACTTTTAGTCTATGCATATCGTGCTGGGTGGTTTGTGGGGCATTTTCAACTTACAGTGTACTTAAATTAAAACTTAGGAGGTCTTACCTTTTCTTCATGCCTCTCTGGTATGATACCTAAGATGCTTTTCTAGGGTCTGAAAAAAAAACTACCCCATAAGGACTAAAAATCTGTAGATTTTTCATTCACTTGGTCATTTTCGTTCAAATTAACACCAATTCCGTGCATTAAAAATTGACTTAATGCAATTCAAATATTACAACGATAATAAAAATAATATACGTTGATAGAGTTTTTAAAATAAACATATTTACATGAAATTTTAGTACAGCCACCTACTGCGCAGATCCTTCAAAATATCTCAGTCAGGGGAAAAATTCTTATCTCACCACTCACTAAGGGGCAAATTTTCCCCCATTTTTATAGCAAACATCAGGCGTCAATCAGCTGATTCTCTTTTTATAGTATCGTAAAAAATGTAAACAAACCTCATGCTATCTTGCTCCCGCAATGCCGGTATCAAAGGCGCATGTTTCACAAATCAGCTGCTTTTTGAAGGAGGAAGAAGTAATTTCAACAAAAACTCATCTAATTCAAAGTAAAATGATATCAGTTTCATTTTAGTCGTTGATCATGTTATTCGTGCAAATGTCTTAGTGAGTTGAATTTAAAGTTATAAAAAATAATAAAAAAAAATATAAATTAAAATTTCTTCAATGCATAAAATAAAATAGAATTTAACTTACAGTAAAAAAGAAAATTTATGTAATATCTAACAATAACAAAAAAAAAAAAATATTTCCGTTCATGCCTCAAATGAAATTGCATGGAGTGCAATTCATTCATTTAAGTAACTCGGAAGTAAATGGTCGGTCACACCTGTGTCCCAATTTAACTTTAATTGAGATGAAATTTATTATTGAAGTAAAATAATAATAGGAATTAAATCTAATTGAAAAACTTTTCCATTTCAAATTGAATAAAAATTTTTAAATTCTCACAAATTTTTATAAAAAGTTTTGAATGATGATTAAAAAAAAATATTAAATGAAATAATTTTATAACAAAAAATTACAAATGCCAAGTTACAAAAAATAATTGTTACTAAAATAAAAATGAAATAACAGCTCAATTGTAGATTGTGTGACAAGAAAGTGTCAAAATAAATTAAATAATATGCTGTTCTACATAAAATATTTACTTTGTGGTTAAACTTCTCCAATTCATTTCATGTTAAAATACTTTGTGTGCGTGTATGTGCGTAGAAACAAAGCCAAGAAAGTAACAAAACACAAATAAAACAATTAAAACAAATAAAAGAAAGAATAAAGTGAAAATATGCTCATTAAACAATAAAAAAAGGTACCAGTCCTTTTTTGTTCTACTCTGCTATTGTTTAGCATACAACAAAAAAAATTGTCTTGAAAATTTAATGCTGTATAAATGCGACACTCATGTCTTAAAACAAACACACACACATACATAATTTTTAATTGATGTAACACAATTTCTTATGGAAAAATTTTAAAGTAAAAAAACAGCGTACCATGTAAAATGATAAAAAAAGTTAAAATAAAATGAGTTAAAACAAGATTAAGCTAACACGGTGGAGGATAATAAAAAAAATTATATGCTTAGCTTGTAATTAAGTTGTTAAACATCAATTTAAAAAGAAAAAAAAATTAAGGAAGTTGTATTATCAAATTTAACGCCCTCTAAGTTCCTTTATGTCGCCCACTTACATCCACACAAACACACGATAAAAATTTCATAGCGGGTTATGAAATTTTATAATAATTAAAAAAAATTCAAGGCCACCCAATGTGATGATTTCCAAACACACCTAGAAAAAAATCTTTAATATGTGAAAATATATTTTAATTTTATTCACCTCCATTCAGGTTACCACTTTGGATCCTCAAAATTCATTACTCACCCCTTTTTAATCACACATTCCTACATCAAAAACACACACCATTATGTTTTTGACGATGTTCATTTTTTTTTTATTATTATTTGATTCAACACTTAAAACGGTGTTAATTTAATTTTGATTGTGTGTGTGTGTGTGTGTGTAGGTATGTGTCTCGCTAAGATAACACATTAACAAGAATAACATAGAAAACAAGACAGAAACATGAAAAATACTGATATGATGTGTTAAAAAAGTATATCAAAGGAAAACATTCATACGAATGCGAGAAAAAAAAGTGTAGAAGGAAAAAAAACAAATGAAAGTGTGTAAATGAAATAAAAATAATAATAATAATAGAACGAAGAATAACAGACAAACACGTAAAATAAAATAAAATAAAATAATAAAAATAATATTAAAAAAAGTTTTCTAGTTTCGTGTGAAAATAAAAAAAATACATATATATAGATGATAAAGTTGTTATAGCACTTTAAGAAGGCAGGCCCATATTAATGTTATAAATGTACCAGATTTTCAACAAAATAATTTTGAAATATGAGGTAAAGTTCAACTATTATGAAGTTTTTTTCTCAAAATTTTAATATATTTTTATACGAAGCACATACATAAATATTTGTTTTATGAGGCACATGAGGGAAAAACATGGTGTAATGTCAATGAAATGACCTCGGTAATGAAATTTCAAGGAATAAATCAATAAAAGTTTTATTTTATTACAATTTTTTTGAGAAATAAATTTGATATGTGTTAATAAGTCAGATTTTGTCAAACAACACATTTTATTCATGTTATAACATTAATGGAAATGAGCCCCTCACTTGACTCTGTCATTATTTTGGTCTTTCTGTTCTTTTAGTGTTCAGAAAGCACTTTAACTAGGCATACCCTTTGCGCATTTTTTGGCGGGACAAGCCTGATTTTTGATGCAATGTTTTGATTCCCGATCTATCCTTCATTTTTCCCGATTTTTAAAAAAATTGAAAAATTGTCGAAGGGAAAAGCCGTTGATCATGACGGATTTTTTGATTGGACCCTCCAGAGAAAGCTGAGAGGGCTTTTTGTGAAATTTAGATCGGTTTTAAGACTTTTCTGAAAAATTGGAAGAAAAAGTCGTAGATGAGCATGCAGGTCGAGAGGTACAGAATCAAAAATTACAGCGTCTTGTATCTCGGTTTTTTGATTGGACACTCCAGTGGGCGCTTGGATCATCAAACAAAATCCAATCGCTTGGAAACTCCAGAGAGTTGATTATGAGATTTACACGAAGAAAAAAGTTGAAAACCAGCAAAAAAAATAAAAAGTTAGGGTAAAATTTCTGTGATAACACAAGGAAGAATCGGGGTCCGAAAATCCCTTCACGAGGCTGACAAGGTCGTTCATAACTTAAGTCTAGTAAAAAATGAATAGCAAACCATCCACACCATATGCATAGACTTAAAGAGTGTCCATTATATTCGAAATTTTTATCAAAATAAACCGAAAATGCGTTAAAAATTGAATTCATCAAACATTTTGTAATTCGACCAAATCAATTTGTACTGCGGGGTTGAAAACTCATAACATCATCTTATCAAGACGAAAAAACCTGAAGGAAAATCTTTTCTGTTATGATCTGTGCCTTTGTTTTCATTTTTTTTAACAAACATCATCGAAGAACCTTAGTACACGAACATTCCTTGTATAACAGCTGTTTCATTATGTTTTCGGTTGTTTATTTTGTTATTTTTATGTCAAACACTTTTAAAGTCTTCACATGCCTTTTATATAGCACAGATTTAGTGATTCTCGCACCTTAAATTTGGCATCATAAAAAAAAATGCTAGGAAACCACTCATTTTCTTCATATTAAAGTTTTCATAGAATAGAGAAAAGTAATAATGTGACAAAAATTATTACCTTAAATATGACATTGGTGATTTGTGAAAACTTTTCTTGTACTTATAACACATAATATATAATTCTTGCATCATAGACCTTGATTTACTGTAAAACATTTCAAAACAAGGTAAAAAACTACGACAGAAGATTTGTAATAAATAAAAAATTTGTTGAAAACTTGTCTTTGCATACATTTGAACACAGAAGTAATATGAAATCAGATGAAGAAAAAAAACTTTCATTTCACACAGTTCCTTGTGATCCTCCCCTAAGATTATTATTATGATATAGTTGATATTTTTTGAATTTACACGTACTTTTGCAATGTTTCAACTTTGAAATGACACATATATTTATTTGTCTTTTTTTCCGCATACTCATGTTCTTTTTCTTTGCTTGTTTGACTAATCTCATGGGTATGATTCTGAAAGGTCATAAAAATAATAGAGTTTTTGTTTAAATCGTCCATAAAAAATTATTATTAAGTAGCGTGCAAGATTTATGCGTGCTTTTTCATACATAATGTCTTTTTTTACTTTGAATAATGAACAGAAAAAGTTCTAAAGGTACCATTTTTATGTATTTTATTTATTCGTGACTGGACATAACATCGAAAGTCAAATGACTATTTTGAGATTTGATATCATTTGGTTGATTTGAAAATATTTTGTCTTTATTGGTCTCCTAGGTTTCTTTACACGTTTCATTTATTTCACAGAATTGATGAATTCCTAAAATTTGTGATAAAAATAATTCAGACACACGTTGAACTGTAAATAAAATTTTTATATACCACACTTATTCTGGTCTTTTATATCTGATAAAATTTTGGTTTTGACCATTAAAAACATTTCATCATAAATTTTACCTAACACTCATTTGAGAAATTTATACTATGCACACTTTTATGAATAGAAGCCTCATAAAAGTAAAATTCATTCTAGTTTGTGGTTTTGTTGTGTAGACTCTTTCATTTAAATTCATAAAATTTTTGAACAACCAAACATTTGTCATTTCATGGCCAAATTGTAACCAACTAACAGACTCAATGTAAAGCATCAATATTTACTTTAACTTTTTTATTTTTCTCTCTTATTATTAAATTTCCATTGAAATTCAAAACCAAGGTAACCAAAAACTAGTTAGATTTAGTTTTTCATGTATGTTTTCAATAAATATTTGCATGAAAAGTTATGAAATAGGGGAAATAATGGTATTTACTTTCACTGTTTAAGACTCGTAAATTCTGCTTTACCTTATTTATTGGTCATTTTCACTGAAATTTATAACTAGAACGCGAAACTTCCCGATAAAAACATTGCTTTTGACACATATTCAATCAACATCGTTAATGAGTTCATGACTTTTTTTTCGAACGAGCAAAATTTCGCAATAAAATGAGATTAATTCTTTTTCATGTTCACAACATTTTAACAAGTCACGTATGAGCATTCGTAATGACCATTGCAATACACAAGATGAAAAACAGTAATTAATTATTTAATGGAGTATCAAAATCATTGACTTGACCCTAATAAATTAACATAATATAATTAATTTTTGGGTTAATTAACTAACAATAATACACAAATGACCTATCATTATTACATCGTTTATTATTGCATGCTTTAAATTGGATCGTCAGTCTTCTTACATTTTCCATGTAAGAGACAAAAAAAATAATAAAAAGCAACAGTGACAGCATCAAATTGGTAATTAGCTGTAATGTACAACTTTTTACATGTAATTAAGTGAGAGAACGATGAATATTGAGATGAATGAAGTTGAATGAAAAGTCCTTGAACTTTGTTAATAAGTATATTTTCTAGATTTGCTCTAAAGAAATTAAAAATTTATGTTAATCACCTCTTTTTGTTTTTAAAAGTTAACTAGTCATCATTGGCATAGTTGATAGTGGGTGCTTCTCGGAAAATTGTGATTATACTTTTTTGTATCTGCTATTTTCTGCCTCGTTCATATCTATTTGTTAACCGAGGTTAGTATAGAAGTGCGTACAATTGGAGCCCAATTTTTTGTGTTAACTTAGTATTTTTTTGGACTTAAACTGAAGGACTTAAACAAATAGGAAATTTCTTACCTCTATCAACCAATCTAAGTGAAAAAGAGCCTTTAACACGAAAGAAAAGTGTTTCTTTATTAAACTTTGAGTATGTTTGACCTTGACGTTTCATTCTAAACTGACTTCGCCCTTTCTTCATCTTCGCTCCCTTACCCATTTCCATTTCACACTTCGTTACTCTCATTCCCAGCTCTCCTTGTATTGGCAGCAAGGGTAGTTATTATGGGCCATCTCGGCCATACGATGGGTTCTTTAACTGGAAGATCCTCACTACGGGTTGGTTGCGTTGTCTGAACCTACGGTACGGGCACTCACGTCTCCGGTGGCCCACATTATAGCAGTTCAAACATTCTTCTCCCTTTCTTCATCTTTGCTCCCTTACCCTGTTCTATTTTCCATTTCGTTCCCCTCATTTCCAGCTCTTTTTACAACCTCTCTGCAAGTTTTCCTTTTTCTCGCATAATAAGGTATCGCTCTATCGGCTCACAATCTATCGCAATTTAAAAAAAAAAAAACTAATAAAATATCATTTCATGCATTCATAATTGTATGACTTTAACATGCAACAGCATCATTAATATAAGTTTATTGAACGAATATTGTAAAATTCTTCAAACAATAATCAAGACTCATTTTCAATACATTGAAATTACAAAAAAAAAGAAAATCAATGAAAATCAAATATAATGAGGGTGTTTAACAAAACTTTGATCAACATTTTTTATTGATTCATGACTTGATATACGCCCAAATTCCATTCAAATATTTACAGTTTCAATTATAAATTATTATTTTTTTTTTTGCTTTTCCATCTGATTCGATATATCAATTTAAACAAAAAAATATGTTTTTATTCATCATCATGTCATCATTATTCTGTTTCATGCTTCCACAATATTTATTTATGTTGATTTATTATTTCCTTTGGAAATTGTAAAATGAAAAAAAAAAATAGAATGAAAATAATAATAATATAAATGTACGTAAATAAGAAAAAAATTGTGTTTTCATGTCATATATATTGTAATTTAAATTTTCATTTCAATTTTTTATTAAACATAAGAGCAGTGAAACAAAACGATGAGAAAAAATAACCTAATGAAATGTTAGGACGTTATTGAAAATTCATGAACTGCAAATTTTATTACTATTCAAAAAAGAAAAAAATGAGAAATTCTAATCACTGGGAGGCTTTGAAAAGTGCATTTCGGTGGTATTCGGTAAAAAAATTTTCAAAAAAATCTGTAATTTGGAAAATGGAACATTTTGGATTTTTGGGCGTTTTCAGGCTTTGGAGCCTAAACTCTGAGCTCAATCTCTGAGACTAATCCCAGAGCATAATCTCAGAGCAAACGAGTTAAAGTTCATTTTAGTAAACTTTTCCATCCAACTTAACAAATCATTAATTTTTTAAATTTTTAACCGTTTTTTAACGGTTTTACAGCCTAACCCAATGGAGCCCAATCTCAAAACTAATGAGTTTAAAATCATCCTTAAGAACTCCTCTGTCTAATAAAAAAACCCAACCTCGCACCTATGGACCAATCCGGAGTTGTGGATGGAACGAACAAACGGAGTGACGACGGACAAACCGTCTGTAATAGTGCATTTTTTCTTACGAAATGTACTAAAAATGAGAAAATTTAAAAAAAATTGTTTTTTTCTTGGAAGATGTACCTTGAATTTTGCATTACTCTCTAAATTAAAGAAGGCTGATCAAATAAATGTTGTTTATTTAATGGAGTCCCCTGGTGCTTTTTGCATGTTAAAATCATGTTTTTTCTTTGATATTTTTTTGTGTTCATGCTGAATATTATCTGTTATTGATTGAAAGGTACATGAAAATTTTCCCTTAAAGCAGTGTAACAAATCATTAAAAAACAAAAAAAAAATTGAGCATGATAAACTTTAAATTAAGTTTAAACAAATATTTTTATACAAAATAATGAATTTTTTATTATGAAAATAAAAACAATCATCATTTACTTTAAATTCAAAAACAAAATTTACATTTTTTGTTGTTATTTTATTTTTTATTGATGTTTCTTTTTTTTTAATTTATTTGAATAATTGAATAAAAAATGATTGTTTTTCTACCTACTTAAGGCCCTGTCATTTTCATTTTGTTAAAAGAAAAGTTTTAAGATCATTTTCAAATAATTTCTGTAAGCTTAACGTAAAGAAAATACAAGAGCTCACTCAAAATTTTGAAATTTCAATATTGTTGATACAAAATTTCCTTGTTTTTCTATTATCACTCTCTTGTTGTTTGAATAATATAAAAAATAAATATACACAAAATGATTAAAATGAGGTCCCTTAAACAACCCTTTGCTTCTCATAATTATTATTAATAATATTAAAGTTCATTCAACAAAATAGATAATCTTTAATTATCTCTAAAAGCTCTCTCACTTTAATATTTTTTTTATACTTTTTATTGTATTGTTATCCCTTTTTTTTCACAACAAACACTAGAGTTCTTGCAAAAGGTAATAAAAAAAGGTTAACTTTACTTGTTTTTTGCTAGGTTTTGTTATACCATAACGATAGACATTAAGATTTTATATTCAAACACACACACACACACACACACACTTCCATAGACACACATACACAAAATTCAAAGCAATACAACAAAAAAAAGTATAAATGTCTGTAAATGTTAGAGGCTATGTCTGTTTGAGTAACACCGGTACCATAAATATTCCCTTAATACCTTTGCGGATGGACCAATATTTTATTCGGTTAAGGCCATAAACGTATACGACTTAATCCAATTCCATTAGTAAAATTAAATAATAATATGAATTTGGCAAATCATTTTCATGTGAAGGTGAATTATTCTACTTTTATTACTGGTCAACTGCATTCTATTTTAATTGACATCATTCACTTGGTTTTGTCTAAGTAACAATTCGATAGGATATTATTTTTTTCATATAAATTACTTAAATGTCACACACCTTTAGATCAATTTGAAGTGGCAAATTGATTACCTTTACAATAATCCACAAAACATTCATAAATTTGACACCTTTGACATTTACTGATTAAATTCAATCAAATATAAATAACAAGGACTAAAATTGACATTCACACGTAGAACATTGATTATTACACTGAATCTACTCTACAGTGAATACAAAGTAAAAAAGAAGAAAATGACATGCAAATAAATATTTTATTCTGATTGTTGTATTATTTCACGTGCCGTAATCAACATGTCTGATGTGTCTATCTTACATATTTATTAGTGCATTTCGTAAGAAAAAATGCACTATTACAGACGGTTTGTCCGCCGTCACTCCGTCACTCCGTCACTCTGACACTCTGACACTCTGACACTCTAACACTCCGACCCACATTTAGTTCCATAACTCCGGAATGGTCCATCAGAGCGAGGTCAGGTTTTTTATATTAGACAGAGGAGGTCTTAAGGATGATTTTAAACTCATTAGTTTTGAGATTGGGCTCATGGATTGGGCTCCAGAGCCTTCAAAGCCTGAAAAACCGTTAAAAACGGTTAAAATTTTTTAAAATATTTATAATTTGTTTTGTTGGGTGGAGAAGTTTACTAAAATAAACTTTAACTTAATGGCTCTGAAATTAGGCTCAGGAATTGGGCTCAGAAGTTGGGCTCAAGAATTAGGCTCTAGAGCCTGAAAATGGTCAAAAGCCCAAAATGTCCGATTTTTTCAAATATTTTTTTTTAAATTTTCAAAATAGCGAAAGTTTTTCAAAATGGCGCAAAATTTTCAAAATGACCGTTATTTTCAAATTGACCGTTATTTTCAAAATGACCGTTATTTTCAAAATGACCGTTATTTTCAAAATGACCGTTATTTTCAAAATGACCGTTATTTTCAAAATGACCGTTATTTTCAAAATGACCGTTATTTTCAAAATGACCGTTATAAATTTCATTTTTTGTTGTTGTTATAAAGACAATAAAATCCAGATTGTCTTATGCTCAATATAAAATAAATAAACATTTACTTAAGGTAAAATTGGATTGTCTATTTGAATGAGTATTTATTGTTAAAACTCAATCTACAATCAAATAAAAGGGTGAGGGAATAAAATGTTTTTTATTACATTGTATGTCAGGAAGCAAATTCAAGGATATGTAAATTGTGAAGGTGAAAAATGTAAAGAGTACGATAATACACAACAGATTTAATAATAATGAAAAAGGAGTTACACTGAGAAAATACATTGAAAAAATCTATTGGTGATTCATGTTAAATGAAATAATGGAAACGCCTGGTTTTTTACTCTAATTTCGAATAAATTGCCCGATTTTAATTCAAACATCAGGATGTACGGTGATCTTTATATGGTTAGGTACCTATTTTTAAAATGGTGGGTACACTTTATGATGAAAACGCTCCGAAAATCATCACACAGTGCTGAGAGAATTGTCCCGCATACGGGGTCTATTGCGGGGTGTTTGCCGAATTAATTTTTTGTTTTTCAATTGTATTTTAATGTATTCAACTTTCAATGAAGTTATTTCCACGTTCGTGATCCGGGTAACAGTAAGGGTACAGTAAGCTGTTACCTTAACTGGACCATTGAAACAAATTGGTTGATTTTCAGGGTTTTAAGCGCATTTCTTGAAAATGCAGGTATTGTGCGCGGTCATGGTGTCCGTCTTTCCGTCCGTCTGTACCATTTTCAAAATGGTCAACTGATCTAAAATGGCCGACTGATCCAAAATGGTCGACTTACCCAATTGGCGAATTCTTTACATAGAAATGCGCTCGTGTATATCGTTCACGATCACGTTTTAATTTTTTTTTTCTTTATCATATTCACCAGCTTCCATTGTTCAAAAAAAGTTATTCCGTGTTCAATTTTGTTCAATTTTACTTTTTTTCCTGTTTCAAATTAAGTACTCTTCTTAAAAAAGTATTATTTTACTTGAACTTTTGATATTAGACACGTAGTTTGTATCCTTTTTTATTGTTATTTTTTATCACCTTCATTTAAGAAAAAAAAATACATTGTATAAAAATTCACTCGATTTGAATACTAAATGAACAATTTTGTATTAGGCCAAGCCAATGAAAAGCATTCATAAAATTTTACTTCATTCGAGGGAGAGGCAAGTTCATGTCATATCATTTCCCTATTGAAAAATTCGCTTTGAATCCAAAAATTACATTCAATTTTGGGGTTTCTATGGATTTTTTGTCAAATCGACGGGAAATTTATTGAAATTCTATCCATCCTAATTCAAAATTTAAACATATCTGAATAAAGAAATACAAAACTGTCACGTTTTTTTGTGTGTATTTTATTGACAATATGCTATTTGATACTGTTGTGCCATTGTTTGTCTTGAAACAATGGTAATTAATGGAAACTCATTTTACACTTATTGAAATATTCAATTTAATATCACATTACAGTAATTTTTGTGAAAATCTTTTAACCAACATAACATTATCATATTTCACCAATTAAAAAAAAGAATGTTTCGTTTTATTTCACTCAAAGATATTTTATTGTACTGTTAGTTTCATTGATAGAAAAAAAAATTATTTCCTATTGAATATTGACTGATTAATACAAGAATAAAAATAATATGTCACATCATTCGTTTTCCTCTTTTTTCTTTTTGATGAACAAAAAATCAAGATAAAAAATAAAAACGAAACAGTTTTTTTTTGTATCACACAACTTTTGTGTATTTTGAATTTTCTGTGCACGCTTCAAATATAAAGAGATACACAACAAAAAACTTGACTAAAATGTAACAAGACACAAAACAAGTAAGATAAATTCACCTAATCTACTAACTTATTCTTTAAGCTGATCATCTTGTGTAGTGCTCTTATGAAAAGCGTAACAAAATAGTGAAACAAGTATGAAATCGTGAAAAGAGAGGAAAATTATATGACATTAAAGTAGTGAGTTTTACAAACTATATACTTTGTTAAATTAATGAGATAACGTTAGTGACTATAAGTTTACACAAATTAGTAGCATTAAAGTGAGGTATGTTGAAGCATAAAATTTATCAGTGAAATAGTGTGTGTGGAGAATGAATTTCACTGATTAAACTCACGTTGTAACTTCAAGTTAAAAGCTCAAAGCAAATTTACCTCATTTAATCCTTGTAATTCACTGCATATTATAAGCATGTTTTGAAAATTATTGCAATGAATTTTTTTTTTACAAAAAGTTATCAAGGTCACATCATTTCAAAGGAAAATTCAACATAAAATGTACCTACCAAAATCATAGTTACATTTAAATAGAAATAACAAAATTTTTAACATTAATCTATTCAAATTCAACTGAAAACACTATTCAATACAGCAAATTAATTAATTTGAACCTAAAAAAACATTTTTATTTACATAATATTGAATATTTTTGGTATAAACAGTAAAACTTTTTGTAACTGAATATATTATTTTATAATAATTATATGGTAATGAGTCATAATATGAAAATATGTTTGTTTGAAAAGGTTTTTCTAGTAAATTAATTAAAATCTACTTAAAATGTTTATATTATTGTTGTTAACGAGCTGATTCAAGCAGAGAGGCATTATAATTATATTTTAGAACAAAGTGAACGTAATTTGAATATTTTCAACTATAAAGCATTTTTTGTTACAAAAGAGTCTGTGTCCATGTCTGAGTACTGATTTTGAGTGTAATGTAATTGGTTTTTATTTTTTTAGTTTGTTAAACTATTAACGTCATAAACAGGCGTGAAAATCAACGGTATTAACAGTATTAAAAAAGTGCTTCAATTATTAAAATAATGTTTTCAATGAGTTTTTAACATTTATCCCTTTACCGCCTCTTACTGTTTTTCAGTGTTCATATTTTAGTATTTCTTATCAACTTGCAATTGATTTCTGTTGTAAAAAAAGTGTTTTTAAGTCATTTAAGTCTCATATTTGTCTCACTATTTCATGCAATTTAAAACTTTTACATATACCAAGGCGGCTAAAGGATAAACACAAAATTGCGCAAAGTTATTGAAAGATTCTTCTTCACCAATTCATTTAATTAACTATACAAACGTTTTATTAACAAAAATAATTAATGAATTGCCTGAAAGTTCAATTATGCAAAACAGCGAAGTACAGTTTAGGTTACAGGCAAAATTATCTTGCGTTTGAATTAAATTGTTTCCTAACAAATTTTAAGTTTTCGCGATATAAAGAGAGATGAGAGAGTAATAGAGGGAGAGTGGGATATTACACCGTTCAATGGCTTCTTTTATTACAGGGAAATAGCAAATTTAATGTTTTATGTTGAAAAAAACACCACAAGCATAAACTCAAAGCTATTAATTCCATTACCGATTCCCTTATTTTTAAAAGTTGCACTCTTGTTTTATTTACAAATAATTTGTTTTATTCAATTCAAAAAAAAGAAAAAATTAAAAGAAAAAAGCAAGGTCATGAATTTCATTGGTTTCCCTTTCTTTTAAATGTATATTTTCGTGTTTCAGCAGAAATTAGTGAAATAAAAGTTTTTATTGAAAAAAATTATAAAATAACTTACCAACAATAAGGCTAATAAATGTGTATTTTAATATTTTCATTAAATTTAATGCAAAAACCCAAACCATAAAATTTATTGAGTTCAAATCTCGATACAAAAAATATCATGAATTTACAACACCCACGTATTTTTTTAACAAAAAAAATAAGAAAAAAAGTAATTCAATGGTTTTTTGTTTGAAATAACAATAGAAATGTGTTTATTTTTAATCATTATAACAAATTGAGCTTTTTTTTAAATTTTTATACCATTTTTGGTTTTTTTTTTCAAATTATTTGTGATTTAAAGTAGATTCAATTCTTTTATCTGCTAATGACTTATTAAAATAATTCACAAATTATCCAAAATAGAATGGAAAAAATAGTGAGGAAGTTCCTCATTTAGAAAATTACAAAAAAAAATGTTGAACGCAATTGTAAATATTAAACACGAGCACATTTCCATGGATGAAATGCAAAATTTCAATGATTATTGTAAGTTAAAAGTAAATAAGATGTCCAGAGTAATTTCTTTAGAAGATTTTGAGTGTTCACAGATTTTCTATCTCAACACGATTAAGATCTCATGATGATTTTAGAAATTTCGAAGTTTTTAGACATTCCATGATTTTCCCATCCTATCGCGTAAGATTTTTATGAAATTAGACATTCAAAAAATACTTTGCAGAAAAAACCTTTGAAATGTGAGCCTTGTTTCGAGTGTCTATTTTTAGGTAGTTTAGTGTAACAGTGTTTTCCGAAGATGATTGAAAATTTATTTCAAATTTCATACAAGCTTATTGGTACAATTCAGACACAGACGGATCATACAAATGCCCACAATACTAGCATTATTTCAAATCGACGGAAAATGCACTCAAATAAAATAATATTCTCCACAGTTAAATAGTCCAATTTTAAAATCAATATAATCAAGATGTATTTTTTACTATTTCAAACATTTTTTCTAATAGTTGACTGTAAATTAGTTACAAATTTAGCAAAATACAGTATCATAACAGATCCAAATTATTTGATATCAACATACAAAATTAGTTATTTGAATAATCACAGTTATGAGTACATCATAAATGCAGATCACAATATTTTACGGGATTATACACCAAATATCGTAAATTTCATTCATATTTTTTTTCTTATTTTTCTATACTATTCTATATTTTCTAGATTTTTATAAAAATTCTCATATTACAAAAAGATCAACCATCAATCAAGCTTTTTGATCGATCAATTGATCTCTGTAAAGCACTTGACAAGAAACAACGTGATTTGATATCAGGTTTCATTTTAGATATACTTTTACAAAAATCAGACCCATTGAGAAAATGTTTTGTCAAAAAGGTATGACAATTAAGTCATTTTTCAAAAAAATATTCTTTTACAAAAATTATCATTAAAATTTTAAGGGAATTTTCAAAGTAAGAAATTATACATTAAATGGAGTTGAACTTCCAATGCTCAAATATTTACTAAGTCAAAAATCGTTGATGGAAAATTCAGTGTCATTTCAACTTGGCTACATGACGAGAGTGAACAGAAAATTTGTTACGATTCTCAATTCAACTTATTTTGGCAGATTTCTGGAAATATAATGAAAATATTTAAATAGCTTTATTTTGTCAAGAATTAATTTACCATGAGAAATATTTATGTAAAACAAAACAGGTAATGGCAAAAATCATTTGCATTATTAAAAGGAAGCTTATTTATAATGTTTTTATTTTCTTTTAATGAAAATGGTTGAACTGAAATAAACACACACAAAAATAATAGGTAAATAAAAAGCTTATTAATTATTCTATTATTCAAATCATGATGAAATTCAAAAAAAAAATACAAAGGAAGGAAAGTTGAATGTGATCATGAATAATTTACACGACTTCTGTTGATAAGTACCATTTTTTCATACAGGACATTTTTGATTTCGATTTTTTTGAATTATTTTGATAGTCATGGACATACAATCAGACATAAAATCATTTTTTGGTTATAATTGCAAAACATTCCACGTCAAATTCAAATCCAAATCAATTCTGTACCATGTTAAAGCATATTATTGATTATATTTAAATTCAACAATTCCAAGAAGCAAGCAAAATGAAAACATTTAAAATTGAATTAAATTACTCTTTATACAAAAATTTACATTAATGATACTTCAATTCTAATGAAAATACCGAATTTTACTTTTTCCGTTTACTGTTTTTTTTTGTGTTTTCAAAATATGCAAATCAATGAATGTAGAAAAAAACAGTAAAGGTAAACATTTATTTTATTACAAAAATGATGGTGTTTTTTTAAGCTGTTCAAGTTATATTTTTTATGTAAATATGAAACATATTTGGAATAATTTATGGTAAAAATATTATATTCACTTATACTTCGGCATGAGTTTATTATGTTTTTTTTTATACTATGTGTGTTATGATTTTGTATAGATTTGGAGTTTGGATATTTTATTCTCATTTCAAAGAAGGAAGATGTCAAAATGTAATTTATCAAAACTTGGACAACGATTCGTTAAATCTAATTGTTTTGTTCGAAATCTAGGTCAAGAAATTTAATGTTAACACTTTATCTGATCTTGTAAGGTATGTTGATGAGGAATTGAAGAAATAAATTTGGATTAATGGAATACCAGAGTTTAGTTTAGTCTTGACCTGGAAGTTTTGAAGAGTTTTGTCAAGTTTTTGAAGAGGTTCCCTAAGTTTTTGAAGAGGTTCGCTAAGTTTTTGAAGAGTTTGGTCAAGTTTTTGAAGAGGTTCCCTAAATTTTTGAAGAGGTTAGCTCAGTTTTTGAAGAGATTGGTCAAGTTTTTGAAAAGGTTCGTTAAGTTTTTGAGAAGGTTCGTTAAGATTTTGAGAAGGTTCGTTAAGTTTTTAAAAAGCTTGGGGTTTATTTATTTTAAGAAGAGGTCTGTTCAGTTTTTTGAAGTGTTTCGTTAAAATTTTGATGATTTCACAGATATACAAAAAACATCACTTGCTAGAACAAAGCTCAAACTATGAAAATTAGAAAATACACTAAAAATAAGCCGACACGTATTTCGGGGTTTGGCTGTTATACCCTATTTAAGCCTTTTAGAGCTTGGAGGCTCATTTTTACGTTTTTACTCATAACTTTTTTACAGATACAAAAAAGAGGAGATACTCATTTCAAACAGCTTCATATCATCTAAAACTTTTAGAAGAACAAAAAAATTTGTTTGATGGAAAAATTTTGGGAAAAATTGAAAAAAAAACTAATGAAATGGCATTATATTTTGCTTTTTCTCAAATAACAAATTTTTTATTAAATTTATTTATTTTTTCATTTGTTTTTGTGATTTTTCCCAAAATTATTCCATCAAACGAATTTTTCTTTTCTTCTAGAAGTTTTAGATGTTATGAAGCTGTTTGAAATGAGTATCTCCTCTTTTTTGTATCTTTAAAAATAAAAAAGTTATGAGTAAAATCGTAAAAATGAGCCTCCTAGTTCTAAAGGCTTAAATAGGGTATAACAGCCAAACCCCGAAATACGTGTCGGCTTATTTTTAGTGTATTTTCTAATTTTCATAGTTTGAGCTTTGTTCTAGCAAGTGATGCATTTTGTATATCTGTGTTTTCATTCACTAATAATTTTTTTAAGATAACTGATACTTCGAAATACCTGTTTCTACGTTTAATGAAAATATTTTAAAAATAATATTGTAATCTTAATTCAAAAAATCGGTTGAAGCGTTACTGACCAGAAAAGAATGTTGGATTTTCATCACATTTTCACCATTTACTAGAGCAAACTTTGTTCTCATTGTTAAAATGTTGATAAGAACTTTAATATAGTAACTGCTCATAAATATTCATCATCAAAGCACCCATAATCATCATAAGCTTTCACGTGAACAAATGCTACATTCGTTAATGTAAAATTCCACTCTTTTACCTTATATTTTATTTTCACAAAACGTTTTTCAACACTTTTACTCAATAAATTACGGTGGGATTTTATCATTGGTTAGTTTTTTTTCCTTTTTTTACTCTCCACAACACATTTTCAGTTTCATACGGCTGTTTATATTCTGTGTTTGTTTATTTTATGTAACAATATCTCTGGAACTAGACCATCAGACAATTAGTATGCATGACTGAATCGAGATTGAAAACTATCATGCAGGCCATTTTGTATATATAAATGTAATGGGAGAACATAGGTAACCTGATAATTTATGGCAATTTGAATTTTAAATGGATTCCATTCAAATTGAGCAGTTTTAAAATAAATGATGATAATCTGTAACATTTAAATGCTATTAAATTTTGTGGAATCATTATCAAATGGCTTGAAAGTGTGTGTGTTAAAGTTAAAATTATAACATTTTTCAATGTTAATTATTATTTTCTTTTTCTAGTTAATTTTCATGGCAAACATTTTGAAAATGTTGGAAGTACAGAAATGGCAAAAGCAAATGGTTTACATTGAATTTTCTTTAATATGTAACATGAGAAATGTACTGCATTCATAATTGAGCAGTTAAACGTTTTGACATTTGTTTGCCTTTCAATTAGTTTATATAACTTTTTAGCATGTACGCTCCAGAAGACGAAAGGAAAAAATAGAAAATCATTTGAGAATTAAAAAGTTACTTTATGCAACAACATGAGTAGGATGCACTTATGTTCACTGTAAGTAGAAAAGAGGCGCTTTGTGCCAACAAACAGGTCGGAGGGTTCATTTTCGATTTAAAATTTTAAGTGATTTTATAACCTATCGAACTTTCCGAATTTGTCAATTTTTTTCCTTTCAAGCGGGGAGAAATATTGTCACATGCATCGAAAAACTTTGATTCTATACGTTATTATTATTATTTCTCTTTGCTCAATGAACTAACTCCTTTTCTTATGGTTGCAAATTAAATTCTCCTCATCATTTATGTTTAAAATTGGACTAAAATAGTTCAAAAACAAAGTTTTACTGATTCATGTTGATGCAAAGTCAAATACAAAGCTCTTATGTTTAATTCGATTATTCTAATAGCAAAGTTTTATGTGTTTATTCAAAGTACTTTCAGGTTTACCTTTAGCTTTTGAGACACTTTAATTTAATTGAATAACTCCTTGGTGATCTTGTTATCTCTTTCAATTACCAATATTTGTTTTGAGTGTTTTCATTCTTACAGAATATTAATTAAAAAATAACAACCACAGTAACCAGTCAAAGTTTTCATTAGAAAATTTTTAAGTTTTATTCTTAGAATGATTTTCAACTAAGGTACGACCATGAGCATTGTAACGAAGGAAGATATTTTCTCTTATTTTACTCAAATTTTCATATAAAAACGAGAGAAAAGTCACAAAAAAAAAAACAATATTTCATAATCGTTCACTCAATTCAACACATAATTTATTATTAAAATTCACTCCTAATCCAAGGTATGTACTTTGAACATACACAAGCATCAAATAATAGCTGCTTACATGAAACAAATTTTAATAATGTTAAAGAAGACGCGAGCTTATTAATGCCTAAGGACAAATAAACTTTAAAAAGAAAAAAAAGAAAGAGATGAGGAAGTGTCTTTCATTAAAAGCGTGCAAATACTTTTCTTAATTTTTTTTCCCTCTTACATCTTAATATCTTGAAAATTTTCGTTATTTCTTTGAGTTTTTTCCCTTTCTACGTATGATACCAAGTTATGCATAATATTATTAAATTGAAAAATATTTTAGTAAGGAAATGTCGAAATACTTTTTTTTGTAAACAAAAGGAATGTCTGATGTAATAATGATTTTTTTTTTGTGGAATGATGCTTCAATTATAGTGATAGGTTTATTGTTACCATATTGAATTTAAATTGGAATGACAAAAAATACACTTGAGAATGTCTTATAAATGTCTTTAGCTGTGAATTTCTTATTAAAAATTCTGATTTTCATAAAATTTTGTCCACTTCAAGTTCCAGAATAATTGAAGCCCTTCTATTAGTAACGTTTTACTTTGAAATTTTACGCTTCGAACTTTTTTTGTGACTAGAAAATGTTAATCAAAGACATTTAATACCACAAAAAAGCATCTATGTGCAATTCCTAGACATTTGACATCTTAAAAATACTAAGAAAAAAACATTCCAGTGGCAATTTTTTGAGGTCCTGAATACCTTTTTTCCATCAAATCAAGCGCATCAGGTAAAAAATTGATAGAACAAGAATCTGTCAAAATTTTGACTGGAAAATGACTTTTCTTCTATTTCCTTCAATTTAAATTTAAAGATCTTTCAAGCGACTTAAAAGCTGTATCATTAATTTGATATGACATGAAAATGTAACATGAAAAGAATTTTTGATTTAATTTTAAAAGTTTACTTGTCATCCTGTCATAATATTTTAAAAGAAAATTTTAAAGTAAAGATATTTAAAGAGGAATTAAACAAAATTTTCAAGGAAAATTTACAAACAATATAAAAAAAATATAAACAATGAACAAAAAACTGCATTTAATCCAATGTAAATTCTTTTAATTTATTTTTTTTTCGAGCTGTCATTATGTCAGCAACAATCCAAAAAAAAATACAAAAAAAACACTAGAGAGAATTGAAGTGACATTTGAAAAATACACGGAAATCATTATTAAAATGAAAAATAAAATTTAAAAATACGGAAGGAAAAACGATAAGCAAGCAACAGAATGCAATTTTTAACACTTCATTTATCCTCCATTCATTTCGTTTTTCACACTTTTTACATTCAGCCTTGACCAGTTTTTTTTTCGTTTCATATTCCCTTAGGATTAGTTCGTTGCTGTTTTTAGTAAAAGAGAATATTTTATGCAATTTTCTGTTTTTTTTTTTATTTTATTTCATCTTTTAAGCAAGAGAATAATAATGAAAATGCTTAAATAGAACGTTTTTCTTATATCTTAAGAGCACTTCTTACAATTTTTTTTCAAATTATTGCCAATAGCGTTTACATTTCACAATGTTTTTTTTTACTGTAATTTTCATGGAATGGGTTCAGTGCATTTTTTTGTGCCTATAAAATTATCTCAAATTCTCCTTACTCAGCCCAAAACCGTTGGGAATGGAGGCTAGTCCATTTAAGAACCTTATTCCCGTTTATGTCCTAGTGGCTTATGGTTGAGTGGATTATGAGCTAGAAATTTCTTTAAATGGCATTGCATGCATACAAAAAAATCAATTTTCAGCAAAATTTAGCTGAACAAGGTAAAACAGATTTAAAGCAGTTATTTGAATTGTTTCACCTTTTTTTCATCCATTTTCCATTCACTGAATATGCTTTCAATACAGAACAAATAAAATTAATACAAGATAGTTGTAATAACAATAATAATAAGTAGCATTTGATCATTATCATCTTCTGTTATATCATAAAATTTGCTATATTATTTCCTCAACAGATGCTACTTACACCACAATTGTGTGTGTGTTTTTTTTGCAAAACGTTTCAATGAATTTTTTTTGTTGTACTATGAATTTTATGCAAACAAGAAAGACATTTATTATGCTCAGACAAAAAAAAGAAGGAAAAAAAACGGAAAATTTTAAAAATATGGTATACGATTCAAGTTATAAATACATCAGAAAAGCGTGTTATTATTTGAAATGAGAGTAAAGGAAAAGAGATAAAAGTTTTATAGTTAAATGTCTATTTTGAATTTGTTATGAAAATGAAGGAAAATGATGAGAAAATGAAAGAATGAGAAGTGAAGTTACTCCATTTTATTATGATTGTTATTATTATTATTATTTAAAACTATTTTGAATAATTCTCTTTTGCTGTTTGACTGCTTGTCAAGAAAATATCTTGAAAACATTTTCTTTGAATAATGATAATATATTTAAAAGAAAAGCAATTCAAACTAAACTGATCATCATGCAAAAGAAGGAGTTAAAAAAAGTTTCTCATTCATTTAAATAAAATTTTATGTCTTCTGTCTGTCATTTCGTTCATCGTTTCACAAATAAATAGGAAGATTATTTAAACCAAATTCTCATAAAATATGGATCATTCAGAAAAAAAAGCACATGAATAAAATTGTCTGTGTCTTTGAAAGAAAGAAAACTTTGGTGTTGAAAAAAAAACTAGAGAATATGTTTCAAATGCCTATTATTATTTTCATATCAAATGGAGAAACAGACACTTAAACTTCCAATACCAAAGTTTTTCTAGAATAATATTTTTATTGTGAGTGTGTGTGTCTTGAATAGAAAAGAGAAGCTTAAATAAATGTGTCCTTTTGTGTCAAGATTTAAGTGTCACTTATGATGAATGACAAAAAAAAAATTCTTACAAATTCCCTCATTGAACAAAAAAAATCTCAATGAATTCCAATGAAATAAAATGCTCATAAATTTAAATAAATGTGGTTAAAACTAACAATTAAACCTCAAAATATTACCATCAGCTGTCACAAATGGAATTTCTTTGATAACAACAATAATAAAACTTTTTTGGTTTGGATTGCAATCTTCACACTAAGCATTTAATGATATCGTTTAATGAATATGAATAAAAAATATGGAATTTAATATTATTTTCAATAACATGGATCAATTTAATATGATATAAATGATATTTTATCTCAAGTCAGACAAAAAGACAATTAAATTTACTTTTCTGCTTCTTAGAAATAGTTTTGATTGTTCACAAGCAACAACAAAAAATTCATTAAGGAGAATAATAAGAATTTAATAAAAATAGAAAGGAATTCTTTTCTTTTTTTTGTTCTATTTCTGATGGTTTTCTATGAAAAAATTATCCTTAAATGGATGGAGTTTCAATGAAAATAAAAATATTTGGGTTATTTTGACTGATGAGTCTTCTGCACTGAGGTCTACTGAACTTTTATACGAAGGACAAATTCAATTTCTATGTATAAAACAGTACCATGGTTTTTAAAAGTACAAGTTGAAATTTGAAATTTTTTCCTAATTTCACGTAGAGAGCTAATTTGCATTAATTTTTGCACCCAACACTCAATTTATCAAGGAAGTCTCCTCCTGTTCTCTCAAATAATTTTAATAGACACGTTTTGAATAAATCAGAAGTTTCATTATCTATTGTTCATTTTAATTGAATGAAACATTCACTACACGAGTAAGAGATTAAGCAATTAAAATAATTAGACCAATTAAAAACGAATCATTCAAAATTTGATACATTTCAAAAAAAATAATCATGATTTTATCAAGAAAATAATCAATCTTTGTAATTTGAACACACACTAAAATTATACGCAAAAAAAAAATATGCTTTAAATAAAAATTTAATGTAACTGAGATGAGCCTAGCAACATCTGCCTTGATTCACAATAAAAATGAAGATATAACGTATCATTTTTTTCCTTCGTTTTTTTTTCATTGAAATATATTAATATTAATACAGGATATGAAAAGAAAACAAATGATCTTGGCTTGAAAACACGAGTTTATGTGTCATAACAACTGCTGATGAGGATGATAAAAAGGGGATTTTATATGTTTGGTGTCCTTCTTCACCAAAAATACATACTTATTTTTAAATAAAGGCAAGACAACAAGAGATTTTTCACCTTGGTATAAATATTTTTAACCCTTGTCCTCATAACTTACATAACACTACATGAAATTTCAGATTATTAACACATGACATGATAAAGATAATCAATACATATTATTAAAAAATGCCTTTACTTGTATTATTGAAAAATAAAATCCCAAAGAAGAAAGGAAAAGAAGAATTATGTTGAACATTTTTTGTAACACCTGATTGTTTTTATTGGGTGCTAAGACTCATTGATGTGTGTGTTTTTGAAAAACAGAAAAGGACAAATTTTTTTCGATTAAATTATTTTAAATTTATATGAAAACATAATAGAAAAAAGGTTTTTCCCTGAAAATTGGTAAGATCATTGAAAAAGATGGATTTTGTGTTACAAAAAAAATATTCACTTCAAAAACAGTCATTATTTGATACTGTCAAAAAAAATTAGTTGATTATCAATTTTAGGAGGAAGATGCGATTTAAATTTAATTATTTTTTCTTCTTAGAAGGAATCACATCAAAATGCGGTTAAGACTGTTATTCAAGTTTGAGGTTGATAAACATGGATTTAATTATTTTTCACGTGAAAAACATTATCCAGTTTGAAAATTAAAACGTAAAATGTGCCAAGAACATTTGATTTCAGTTCAAATTGAGAATAATCACGAAAATCTTATGACAATTTAAAATAAAATTCAAGTTACATCTATTTAATTTTTTTTCTTACACCTACGAATAAAATGAGAAATATTCATTTGTCATCAAAACATAAAATAAAAAAAAATTAAATGAAAATAAATGATAAAAATATTTTTCTATTTTAATTTATTCTCTCAGGTCCATTAGCAGGGAAAATAAACTCCATGAATAATTCAATAGACTTAATTACATTTTAATGCGAATCAGCAAAATATAACAAAAAAAAAATTAAACTGTGAGACGAGAAAAAAGACACGAAAGGTGCTTTAGTGCTTGTTTAATTTTCTTTTATTTGGACTTCATTTACAAACGACCTAAGCTCATAATAAGAATATTATTCAATTTTAAATTATTCTGTATTTCATTTTGAGACGTTTTGAGAAAATTATATGAATAAAATAACAATTATATTAAATATGGATAAGTAAAAACAAACAGAAATTGTTGTCAAATAGAAGAGGGAACTGTTCAGGAATCAAGTAACGAGGAAAAATATTTTAAATTTCATGGAAAGCATGAAACGGAAACATAATTTAATGAAATTTCTGAACGATCCTCATCCTTCAAATCCTTCATATTAAATTCGTCCTCAAAATTTCTATTAAATGTATCAAATTGTTGCGATAAGCTCTCTCTCTCTCATTACAGAAGTAAAACAATAACGGTATCATATTAAATTACTAAAATTTTAAAGGAATCATAACATTCAACAGTGCTTATTAAAATTTCCTTGAAAAAGTAATCATAATAAATTCTGGAATAAGGGAGGAAATAATTATCGCGTTAATTTTATGTATAAATAAAATAAGATAATGAAGAAAATTGTTTTTCCTTTTCCTTAAAGATATACCAACTGAAAAGAAAAAATATAATGACGGAAAAATTAATGGCAGGTAATTGAAAAATTCATTTAACAGGAGAAGCTAGAAGAAAAAAAAGGTCAAAATACGGAATTTGATGGTAAAAAATTCGTTTTAAATGATTACAAATTACTCTTGACCTCCCATAGCTCATGAAAATGACGATCCCCCTACGATTACAAATTCAATTTTTTTTTGTCTTTCATGCAATGCATTATAAATACGATAATGGCGTTCAAATAATATAATTTAATGTAGAAAAGACACGTGTTTGCTCTCCTTAACAATAAGAAATGCTATTTTTATGTAATATGAAAAATTAAAAGACGATAGAAACAAGGCAACGTACATACATCAAAATACTTATCTTCATGATTTATGGGAGAAGGAAGATTCATTTTTTTTTCCATATTTGAATTTTAATACGTCTTAGAGTTTAAATAAGCATAATGGGAAGAAAAATTATAAGGTGCTTTTAAGAAGAAAAAATAAATTTTTGTCAATTTGTAGAAAAGCTACTTTATGTTCAATATTTTCATTATTTTGTTTTTGACAGCACAGATTGAAAATGTCCTTAAAATAGAATATGCATAAAATTCTGAAAAGTTTTTGTTGAATCAAATGTCAAAATTGATTGAACTCATTAAAAGAAGATAAAAAACGTGGCGGGTGTTCAGTATCCTGGCAATATACATTTATTTAAACTTAAAAGAAAATTTTTATCTTTTAAGTCTTACACTGTTAGTTGAAAACGCTCCACAGTGCAAATTTGTGTGGTCCGCAGACAGAGATCTTTGATTGACGCTTACACGGCGTTTGATGAATGACCTTTTTATCCCATTTCCTGTTAATTTGCAAAAAAAATCTACTATCATGGGCACTAATGTAATCCACGCTTATAACGCGGGTAGTTTGCGGGGCGTTTTCAACTTAAGTCTTAGTTTCTCATAATTGACCTCCATCTTTGAGGCTCGCTCTCGTTTACTGATGATCTAAAGCAGAATTAGTAAAATTTTCGATAAAAAAATTACATTTCTTAAATGTTGAAATACCTCCAAAGCATATACGATTTTGATTATGACCGAATTTGATTTTATTTCCTATTTTTTGATTGATTTTTTTTACCTAAAATCCATATCTTATTAAGGATTTACCTTGCAGATATATATGTGAAAAAAAAACGTATTCATGCTTTGTTTATCTACAATGGATAATCCATCAATCACATTTGTAATTTTCATCGCTTTTTATTATTATTCCTGGATTTTACCTTTTCTATTGTTGTTGTTGTTGTTGTTCTTGTAATTTCATTTAAAGTGAATCTTAATATAAAACGTCATGTGTATGCTTTTGTATGTAAATATCATAAGATGCCTTCTTACAAGGAGTGTGTGGTTTTGTTTCTTTTGGTTATCACAATGTTTTATCGGATGTTTGTATCGGTTAGTGTATGAAAAAATAGAGTAAGACGATAATAGGATAACGAATAAAGTTGGAAGAAAATAACAAAACTTTTATCATATGCCCACGGGCTGTGTGTGGTAAATTTAATGTGTATTCATTTTTTTGTATTATTTTTTTATATATTTGTATCAATAAAATCAAGTATATTGAACTGAATTTTATCGATGCATATTAAATATTTAATATTGAGAGGAAATTAAATATTTTTTTATCAAAATTTTCCCTATTTGTTATTTTGTATTTATTTTCATTGTAGGGAATCAGGATAATATTTACAAAAATATTTAAGGTAGCTCGAAGGTCATCCATAAATTTTACTATTCTACTATACCGATAAAGGATAAAAAGCAAATATTCAAGATGAATGTGCGTACATGTCTTTTTAAATGTATCATTTTTTTTTTATTAAATTGTTTTTCGTAAGAAAAAAAATCACTTCAACAGACTATTTGAAGGCCGATTTGAGTTTTAGATCCTAAAAATTTTTAATAACCTTTTAATATTTTTAAAAAATAAGTTTTTTCTGTCAAATTGATGGACATTTGAGGACTAGTAATTAATTTTTGTCTCACCAAGTTCTCGCATTTTTTAGCGGACACAAATCCATACCCATTACCATTGAAATGCACTTTCCGAAACCGCTCATCTGTAAAAATTTCCCATTTTTATTCAAATTCTGTTTGTTTAGGTGTGAAGACCGGTAGTGTTGTTATTGACACAATATAAAATGAATAATCAGATAAAAGATATTTATAATATTTATCTCCTATTACCCAAGATAACTGTTTGAATAGAAAAATGGTTTTATCCTTTTCCTTTACAATAAGGGACTCCTTATTTTCAATCTCACATTAGGGTGTCCATATACAATTTCATACCTTCAATCTGTTTTATTGATTTTCCTTTTCAAGAACATTTTGTTTGCGATACAAATTCGTCTTAAATACATGTGTTGCTATTAATATGAAATTGATGTATTTTTATACTTTGTTCAAGGATAACATGTCTCAACTTTTATCAACTGATTATGTGAGTTTTGTGCGTGATTTTCATTCACTTGTAATTTTCTTGGAAAATTGAAAATTTCGTGTGTCATTTCTTATTATAACTATACGTTTGGGATTCTTTCATCAATTTTTTTCATTTTATTATTATTTATTTTTATATAAACATTGCACGCATTTATTTTTCCCACATGAATTGATTTTTCTTTTCTCTTTAAATTTCAACGAATAAAGTTATTTCAGGCTCTGATTTCAAAAAAAAAAATAAAAAATATGTTTTACAAATCTGATACATGCCTGCCAATAAATTTGGCAAATGTCATCAACATTGTCATGTGTCATGATCATAAAATATGATATTTTCATTTCATATCATGAATCACTTTGAATTTAATGACATTAAAATTGTAATGCGCTTAAATTGCCTTCTAAAATTCTTCAATTTTAGATTTTTTTAAATTTACATCATCATATGGTTTGAGGAAATTTTCTCTGCTCTAATTCCTGATTGTAAGTCATTGCATATTCAAGGCATGATCAAGGCAGTTTGATGTCTACTACCCAAGATGTAAAGTATGTGTATGTAGATTTGAGAACTTATTGTCAATAAATTGAGCATGTGTGTATTGTATATTTGCA
This sequence comes from Culicoides sonorensis, assembly GCA_900002565.1. Taxonomy (NCBI): domain Eukaryota; kingdom Metazoa; phylum Arthropoda; class Insecta; order Diptera; family Ceratopogonidae; genus Culicoides; species Culicoides sonorensis. The sequence continues at coordinate 310,007 of LN483357.1, forward strand.
ATGTTTCTTTTGGCTGAGTAGACAAATGTAATACTGGGAAATCCCTAGAGAAAATAGAAATTGACATGGATGTGAGAACATTAATAATTATGAGAATGTTATTTTGACATATTTATGTGCATTATTTTTGTTCTAAATGAGGTTCGTGGCCTTCAAATAATTTTATTAATCAGTATCAATGATTTTTTTTATCGCTTGTGCTTAAATCTTTGGGAATGGCGTTTTTGAAGGTCTTTTGAAGCTAAAACCCTTAAATTTTCACATTTTATTCAATCTCACAGAAATTTCACTTGAAAAAAATATATGAATATGTTATTTTTATATTCACACTTGACACAATAATAATAATAACAATAAAAATAAAATAGTACTTGAATATCAACAATTGTATATCAAAGCAAATAAAACTTTGAATGCAATATAAATATTTAAGTGTCGCATTTTGATCAATAAACTAATGCAGAAAAGTATAAAACTAACAATATTTATTTTTTTTTTTGCTATTTTTGCAAAGCAAAGCAGTCATATAGTGAAATTGTAAAGGAAAAACAGCAATATAAGCTTACATACACACACACCTTTATAACCGTTGTCTGATGTCACTTCTGTTCTATAAATTTTTTTATTATACCATTTTGTTCCATTTTATATAATATTATTCTGTGTATTTTATAAGTTTGGAATTTTTCTCTCTTTATTTAACTCAAAACATTATCATTCCCTTGCAATATGTATTTAAATTGAGATGACAAAAAAAATTGTACAGAATTGCAAATGCTGGATAGAATAACAATGTTCTTGAATTCTTTTTTTTATGTTTATTTCATGTGACGATGAGGAAAAAAAGGAGGAAAAACTAACACAATGATATGCATATAATGTAGTGAAAATAAAAAAAAATAATAATATTTAAATGCTATTTTCACGGTTTTCAACTTTTTAAACGTTTTCTATTTAATCCATTGTCATTTCTGCTATTATTTTATTGTTTTCTCGACATCGCATATGTATGAATGTATTTCATTGTTAATTTTTAGCGCATTACTTGTAGATTTTAAGATATGTGAGTATTTAGAACAATTTTGTTGTCTGGGTTATCTTGGATTGAAAATCATCTAATTTTCCGAAATTATCGAGTTCGTCGAAAATTTCGAAAAAATATTTCTCGAAGTCATGGAAATTTTTTTCAAAATCAAAACTGAGTTATTTTTTGTGACTCGGCTAATGTATAGGATTCACAATCACGTTATCCATTTTTTTCCTTGAATCATGGAAATGAAAATGACTAGGAAAAACTAAATAAAACATTCCATTTAAGGGAAAATATTCAGCTTGTTCCCTTTTGGCCTTGTTCTGTTTTTTTTTTTTGTATTATTTTGAATTACATGTCACTCATTCAATGCAAATTACAAAATAAAAGTTAACAATTCAACTATTTTTCTATGACATTTTATATTTGTGCGAATGAATGAGATGAATCATGAACTGAATTGATGTAAAACGTTTTTTTCCGGTGATTTTTTTCAAACAACTAACGTTAAATGACGTAAATCAAATATTATGTGTTTTTTTTTTAAATGAACTATTGTATTTTGTTACTTTAAGCAGTTTTTTGTTTTAATAAAATATAAAAAACGACTAAAAGAAAATTCTGTCGATAATTCTAGATTTGAAATGGTGATTTTTTTCCTCAAAAATCATTAAACCCTTGAATTCACGTTTCTTTGTTCTTGATTTCATATGAAGATGTCAGTTCATGTTAGGTGACCTGAAATTATGTGGTTAATGAAAAATCATTTTTTATCTGTATGTACCACAAAATAGACATAATCCAGAAAATTCACCTTGTACGCTTGATTTCACACATTTTCCTTTCGACTTCTTCTATCAGGAATATTCTTAAAAGAATTTCAACAAGAAATTTGATCTCAACGACAAAATCACAATATAATATAAAATTGAAAAAAAAAAGATTATACAAGACCATGACATAACATGACCTGGATAATAATATTTAACCTTAAATGCAACACACTCACCACAACAATATCCAATGTTTATTCATATAATTGTGTATAAAAGCCATCAAAGTCATTAAAAACCAAAGCTAAAAAGAATAAAAAAAAAGAACATATTTAATGTAAGGAAATGAGAATAATAAAAGAGAGAATACAATAGAGACATATACTAGATTAATCGGCGCATATCAATGTCACGTTGGGATAACGTGTTCTGACAAGAGTGAAATTAAACGACCATAAGACAAGTTTAGTAGATAAGAGGTAAGCTTACATAAAATGAGGTTTAACAGAGGACATGTGTAATGTTTTGTAATTATTATCAACGTGTTTTATGGTTTAATCTCCTTTTCTTTTCATGGCATTTTTTTTTTTTTGCTTTATCGTAATGTTTTCAATTCTTTTCCATTTTAATACTGATGCTCATTTTTAAATTCAAGTATTTTTTTTGGTTTTGAAGCAATGCAATTTCCGTAGTTTGATGGATTTCAAGGAGCGGGATATCAAAAAATTACTTGTAATTTTTGTATCCGTCTGTGTTTGAATGACGTCCAGGCGGTGAATAATGCTCAATTTACTTCTAAATCAAAAACACTTTAGTAGCCCTTCGTTCGAATGAAATACAATAAAATACAGAAACAAAAAAAGGACATCAATTCAAATTGAATGAGAAACATTAAGAGGATATCCCATTGTGCCTAATAGTTAATCCAAAACAAAACAAAAAAGAGTGCGATGAAATTTATTTGACATAAACTCATTATTATGTCATTTGTGCTTAACATTAATTTAGACACAAACAACACAATCCTAAAAGTTCCTTTCATTTCCTCATAACTCAAATTATTCTTCTCTCACAACCAACATCACATAAAATTTTATGTTTTTTTTTGCCATTACTTGACAGTAATAACGTAATAAAAGATTGGTTTTTAGTATACTTTTAATGGTATTTTACAATAGTTTTAGTCTCAAAAAAATACCACAACCGTCATTTTAACACTTCATATTTCCATCATATAAACCACTTGAATGTCACACATAATAATGTTGATAATAAAAGTGTGTGTATGAAAAACCATAAAAACAATCATAATTTTTCACATCATTTAAGATAGAACAAATTTCATACGGAACTAAAACTTTTACTGTTATCCTTTTTTTCTGTCATTGCAGTATTAAAAGCAGAATAGAAGATAAACATGATGTTTTGTTTGACAAAACTTTGGATCAAAATAAGGATACACGATACTTTTGTGAATTTATACAACTTGAAATAAGATAAATGTTATGAATTTTAATGTGGTGTCATCATCATCAGCATCATCACCATATACAAAAACAACGGTGTATTTTAAATCATATAATAATAATAATTATAATCTTGTGAAAAATAGAAGAGAATAATGAAAAGCGACACAATAATTCCATATGATAATTCAAATGGCAGTTATTAGAGTAGCTTTAACAACTGACATTAAAATACAATTAACCCTATTAACATCATCATTGTTGTCACACTTGGTATCATCATCTGTGCATAACTCAACTTCTATAATCTTTGTAATAAAAATTCTACTTTTAACATTATTTGTGCAGGAAAAAACAAAATGTATTTGGGTGGCACAAGTCACATAGTTTTTCGCATAATCACACTTTTAAATTGTATTTTTACGTATTCAGCGAGTTTTCACACCACAAGTCACAAGGAACAAAGCGTAAAGATAATGGATGAAATTAATTCAACATATTTTAATGTTGCTCATCAAAAACAGCAAAAAGATGCAGGTAAGCATAAAATCCCTTATGTTTTTTTCATAATATATTTTATACTATTCACAACATTTTTAATATAAAAATGCAATGAAATTCATGTGAAAAGATAAAAATGAATAAAATATTTTTTTTTTTGGAACAGACCGTTTATTACAAAAAAAAACACGAGTATGCAATAAAGACGATGATAACAACAACAATGTATTATTATTTAAAACCTTGTACTTTTTCTCTTTCATTCATTTATTTGTGTTCGTAAATAAGAAAGCAAATAGAACAGTTTACACTATTTTATATATTTTTTTAGGTATTTTCATTAAATGTCCAACTAACATGATTTTGCGACTTAATTCAAGCAAAATTACACTGCTTAACAAAATAAAATCGATGTGAGGGATTTGAAAAACCCCGAAACAAGTCAAAAAGATTTTTTAATTATTATTGATTCCTAATTTACCGTTTTAAAAAATTGATAACATTTTTTTTTCTATAAAATTATGAAAATTTGTTTGTATTTGTTAAGCTGTGTTATTTATGGTGTGATGTTTGACTTGAATCGAAAATGGACGTAAAAGAGGATTTAAGAAAATAACTGAATGAAAGCCACAGTTATGAATGCATCAGTTCACTTTTTTCATATTTTTCTATAAATTTATTTCGATTTGGATGCAGTTAAAGATGAAAATTTGTGCAATTTAATACAAAAAATATCAAGTTCAAATCTGTAGTTTTAGGCGTTAAATATTAAATTTTTACCTCTGACGTTTGCTTGTAATAGAAAAATTGGATTTTTAAATGATTGTAATACGTTTCTAAGGATAGGGTGTCTAAAAACATCACAGGACATGATTTTTATCGATTAATTTGAAACGCGGATAACTTTGAACTCATCTTAACCCATTAGCCGCCTCTCCTAGAAATATTGAGTTTATGGAAAAAATTTCTTCTAGGATTTGATCTTTGCGTTATAGTGAACACTTTTCTCTTCGATGAAAATTTTGAGTTTCATACACAAATTTTACGGGAAAGCCAGCTGAAAGTGTCGTATAATATCACAGAAATACGTACAAAATTCTTGTACGAAGAGGAAAAAATTGAATGACCTCTCGTTTTATTTCTGTTAAGAATTTTCTGATTTTAACCGAAAAAGTCAAAATAACTGGTCTGACATCCCTTAAACATATCTAATTATCTATCTTGAAAATTTGAAAACAAATATATTTAGAACTTCTGGGAGAAAATCGGCTCAAAAGTTACTGGTCGAAAATCGATCAGCGGTGGTTATTGGAGAAGAGAAATTGCCTTAAACTTATCAGACAAAATCTATTAAGAAGGAAGTGTGACATCGTGATACAAAAAGGTTTTTCAGGCAGATATCAAAGTTTTGATTAGAGTTGACTGAAAAGATCGCAAATTATTTATTAAATACAATTCAAAAAAAAAAATGTAAAGATGATGAAGATGAAAAGAGCAATAAACGTGAAGACCCCTCAATAGCGAATTCTTGTGAGTAAAATCCATGAGGGTAGTTCTAAAATTGTTTTTAAACTTAAATTTTATTTTTAAACTAGATTATTGATAAATGTTATCTAAAATATTGCACAATTTCCTATAATATTTCATTGAATTTAATAATTGAATCATTTTTTTCTACACTTGTACAAAAATAGAATACATGTAATAATGAGTCACTCATATATAATTTACATTAAATTTCATAATCTTTAAATTTTTATCAGAGACTCAATATTTAAAGTAAACCGCAGAATTATGATTACATGTTTTTTTTTAAAGAGAATTTGACATAGCTCTACAAAATTTTATAAAATAAGCATAGAAATAATAAGATTAAATCAAGACTAGAAGATTTCGTTTTAGTTGCATTTATATTTTCAAAGAATTGAGATGTATTAATATTAATCTAAGAAAACATGAATTCAAAAATAATAATTTTCCTGTCCTTGTACAATTCTGTTATGGGTCAGTACTATAACCTCTGGGGTTCTAATAACCAAAACAGCTGTCAGAACTGTAATTCACGTTTAAATACGTTAGATAGCAAGGTTGCCAATATTCAAAATAGCATCACGGCTTTGAATACCAAAGTGACCAGTATTCAATCAATTCTACTCATAAAAGCTGAAGTTCTTAAAAATTTGGACTCAAAATTCCAAGATTTACAGACAACATATGATAAGGAGATTTCAGATTTAGAGATTAAATTAAATGATAATGTCGTGAATTCAGATCACATTTTTAAAGCATTTCAAAATGAAGTTGATGAGAAAATTTCAAATTTAACTGAAAACTTGAGTTCCACTTCCGAGGCAATTGATCTTAAATTCGAGGACTTTAATCAAACCTCGAATGAATTATTGGAAGAAACAATTAAAAATCTGAAAAAATATGTAAATCAAAAGATTGGTAAAGTTGAACTCAAATTCGGTGATTCAATTAATGAAATGCGAGACAAATTTAATCACTATAAAAATGAATCGAATTACTCAATTGATGAAATCAAAATTATATTGAATAATAAAATTGACTCAAAAATATTAGAAGACCATACAAAAAATTTTCTTCAAAAAAGTGACTTTGAAATTTCAATTGAAAAATTAAAAATTGAATCCTTTGAAACCATCCAAAATTTAAATGATTCGTTGTTAGAAACATTTGAGCAATTATTTTATGAAAAACTTGAAAATTTAACAGATTTTACTGGCAATCATAAATTGGAATTACTTCAAACACAGTCATATCATGAAGCATCAAGTAAACCACATGAAACTAATTCAATCACAATTTCAATGATGGGCGTTATGATTGGTGTTTTAATCGTGATCCAAGTTTTAACGATTATGTATATGCTCAAAATGAAAAACAACGTTATTGAAAGAAAGCCAAATGAGGAAGTTGTTTTATACGTAAATGGCAAAGAATCCAGTTAAATTTCATTTATAATTTTGTATTCAATTTCATGTAATGCAATAAAAAAATAAAGAAAAAAGAACTTTCCTTGTTTAAGTGAAAAACTACCTTTATTTATAAATGTCCAGCCTAATAAATATGCAATGCAATGTGATTTAGATGGTGGAAGGATTTTATTTCTCATAATGGATGCATTTTGCAAAACTTTTTCATTTTCATTCTGTGCGTCCAATCGATTTAAACGGTTTCCTCTCTGCATTCTCTTCGTAGAAAAATGACTTTTTTGTTCATTTTCCTTGTTTTTCTTAGCCAAAAAGAAAAATTTGTATGAGTACACCGAAAAAAAACAAGGTGTTGCACTGAACAACTGTTCCTTGAAACGTGGTGTTGGTGGTAATAAGAGAAAAAAATGGTAAAATCACACCACTGCAATTGCTGGAACATTGCCTAAGTACACGTTTTATTTTCCTTTTTTTTGTTTGAATTTTTTTTTATTTTATTTGCATTGCCGTTTGCCATCTCTTGTCCATTTCAGTTGTTGGCTTATCTAAATTGCTTGTGACATACATTCATACATACAAACATGAAAAATCATTGGCCATTTTTTTATGAGAAAAAACTACAATTTTATACAGATTTCGAGTAGGCACAACAAAAAAATGTACAATATCTATTGAAACAATAATGACTACATCACGTTTTTTGTATAACACATATGAGAACATTCTTGACAATAAATTTTAGTTACAGACCATTGAATAATTTATTTTTTGTACATTGCAATATTTGTGTTTGTTTTGTCATTTTTTTTATGCCTTTTCATTGTTGTTTTTTGGATGGACACTGGACATGATGCAGATTACTTATTTGAATCAAGTTGTTTTTATTTTTTTTTGTACATTACTTTGATGTTTGTCATTGTAATAAATTGCTTATATCAGACGTGACTATTATCATGGGTGTAAATTTTATGATGCAATATTTTATACTGATTTTGGTTTAAAGCTAAATAAAAGAGTTTAAACTGAAATTTTTCCTCTTTTTTGTAAATAAGTAAAGTTTAAATGGTATTTTATGTAAAATTTTTACAAAAACGAGAAAAGCTGCTTAAATTTTTAATGAAAAGCTCAATGAAAATGGTGAAAAGTTAACCATTGAGATGGAATTACGGTGAATAGACCCATCAACTGTCACCTAGAATAATTGAGCTTATAGAAAAACTTTTCAGTCAGATCCAAGTTTTGAGTTTCATACTAAATTTAAAAAATATTTTTGAAAATGTGCCTTTAATAGGATAGAAATACGCCAAGACATCTTATTTCTAATACAGTGAGTTTTTAAAAGTTAACATCAGTCTTTGTTGCTCTTTATGACTCTTCGTTAGTCTTTTTTATGACTCTTTATTGACCTCAATGACTCTTTGTGCATCTTTTATAGTCCTACCCAGTCCTCTTAACTCCTGATTTATCTTTATTACTCCTCATTGATCTTTATTGATCTTCATTAAACCTTAATTTGATTTTTTTTTTAAATTCATGACTCTTCATGACTCTTCATGGCTCTTCATGACACTAATGACTCTTCATGACTCTTTATGACTCTTCATGACTCCTGATTGATCCTCAATTTTTTTTTTTTTTAGTTTTTTTCAAAGAGTCAAAAAGAGTAATGAAGATCAATAAGGTTCAATAAAAATCATAAATGATCGTATTATTATTGATCTTCATTACTCTTTTTGACTCTTTGTAAAAAATTAAAAAAAAAATAGGATCAATGAAGAGTCATAAAGAGTCATAAAAAGTCATAAAGAGTCATAAAAAGTCATAAAGAGTCATGAGGAGTCATGAGGAGTCATGAAGAGTTATGAAGAGTCATAAATTTAAAACAAAAATCAAATTAAGGTTTAATGAAGATCAATAAAGATCAATGAGGAGTAATAAAGATAATTCAGGAGTTAACAGGACTGGGTAGGACTATGAAAGATGCACAAAGAGTCATTGAGGTCAATAAAGAGTCATAAAAAAGATTAACGAAGAGTCATAAAGAGCAACAAAGACTGATGTTAACTTTTAAAAACTCACTGTATAAGAAAATACCAAACCTCACCAAGAGGAAAATTCATTAATGAAAAAGTCTCATAATTGCTTAATTTTCTTATAAAAAATGATAAATTAATTCAAATAACACGTGTTCATAAAAATGTCGAACAAGCATTTAATTGAGACCTAACACCATTAATAATTCATCAAAGAAAAAAAAAGTTTTAAATTTGTTTTATCCACTCAATTTTAATGTTCATCTTTCATTGAATGAATATCAATTTACGTCCCCTTTTATTATTACTTTATTTATTAATTTTCAAATATGAAAAGAATGAGAGAAAGAAAAAACTTTTCTTAAAAACACCAACACACACACAAAAATGTATCTACTTGATCAACCATGTAATCAATCTAATTTTATCAACTGAATAAAAAAAAATATCTTACTTACCATTAAATTGATGAGCTCCGACATCATCAATGACACCAAATATTATACATTGAACAGCACAAGACACAACAAAAATATTTTGCAAGTATTTGCGTGTGTATCAAATAACTTGTTTTATTTTTCTTTTTTTGTCATTCAAAGACTGCTGTTTTTTCTGATACAATGATGATCTTCTCTGATAGATGCCTAGTATTACAAAAGGATAACCATGAGTACAAGAAATATAATAGCAAATGTTTACTTTACTTACATTTTTTTCTCTTTTTTCACACTATTGTATCACTCACTGCAGGTCGTCTCTTATTAAAAAAAAAGTGAAAATGATGAAAAAAAAGTTCAACGTTATCTTTTTGACATAATTTCATTTTTTTTTATCTTTATTATCGATTTTCTTATTATCAAAAACATACAACAACCAACAATGCAGGACCATGAATGAAATGAAATGAAAAGAAGAGAAATGAATTTCAATGATTTTTTATTAAAACGACAAGGGAGCTGACTTTTGCTTAATTTTTTGATGACTTTGAATGACTTGTGGTTAATTAAACTTTGGTAAATTTGGTATGTCTGACAACAAATTTAATTAAAGAAAGAATTTTTTTAATGTCATACTTCTTAATTTAAGTTTAAAGGAGAATGATAAATTACTGGTTACAATGTGTAATGATACTACAATTTAATTTTCATAGACTGGATTTTTTTGCAAGCAGATCATTTACAATCTTGAGGTTTTAAATGAAGTTTATCGAATTTCATTTAATTACATGACCCAAAAAAAATTAATCTCTATCATCGGAGCAACGAGTCCTAATTTTCCATTGAAAATGCTTTGTATGCTTCATTTTGTGTTATTTGGCTTCATTCAATTTCACGTTATTCATCGATCGAATCGTAGACAGACATTGTCCGATTCAATTGATCACATCAAATTAAATGAACCACAACCTCAATTAATGTGAAATTTCTTCTTTTTTTTTCTTATTGCAGTCATTCAACCTAAATGGAATGCATCTTCAAACCAACTACATTTATCAGACATGAAACATACAATGTCAATACCTGCATCATCAATTTTGACAAATTTAACATCAGAACCATTACCAAAAACAGACGAAAATTCATCTGCATCAATGAGTCAAGAATCAATATCTGACATAACGTCTATAACACAATTTCCTAGTATAATAAACAATTCCAACAGTAATATAAGTAGTGATAGTATAAATTCTCTAGACGATGAAAATAGAAATATAAGTTATAGCGAAATTATAGATAGTTATTTAAAAAATTTATCGATATTACCACCATTGTTGCCGTTAGTGAGTACAAATAACGGAACTGATAGTTTAAACATCGGTAGTAGTAGCAGCAGCAGTAGCAGCAATTTACCAATACCACAACAAAATTTGCCTTTATTACAACAAAAACCACATTCATCAAGTAGTAATCCCAAACAGCAACACCAATTAAGCAAAACCGAATCGGCAATGTTAAATTACATTTATGATCAGTATGCACCAAACAAACATCGACACTATGATTTTAGGTAAGGAAAAACGAAAATCGAATTAGTGTTGTTTGTATTGTAATAAAAATAATTTGTTTACAATATTGCAATAAATATTTACCCAAAAGTAATGTACCGCATTATGACCATGACCATAAGTACAGGGAAGTACAGGGTGGTCGTTAAATTTTCTTACTATGCTGGGGCAAAGATTTTAACTAAATCAAATTTAACTCAAAGCACTTCAAATTATGAAAGAAAATATTCGCCTGAGTCAGAAATTATTTTTTTGTTTTATTTACCTTGATTAAAATTGCCATCATTTAGCTCACAATCCATCAATACACCGAGTCCTAAAAGGCCGATGAAGCAAAACTCTCTAAGCTCTAACTCATTGATAATCTTTAGTTCCTTAGATAATCACAATCATCGAATTTATCTTCATTAAAATATCTAATTGCATTTTCCTAATACATTATCTCAAATTTTATTTTTATTTCCATTACTTTTTCATCAAAATGTGATACAACTAAAACCATAATTCAATTACACAGACTGGGTCCGCATTTTGAGGGTGCTAAAGTTGGTGGTGTATCAAATGTTACGGTTCACTTAAATGGAACTGCATATTTAAACTGTAAAGTGGCAATATTGCAGGATAGAACGGTAAGTAATTTAATTTTCTATCTATTTTATGCATTTATATTCAGAATTTTGTATATTTCGTCTATCGATGATAAAATTGAATAATAATGTATGAAAATAAAGTCCAATATTTGTATAATTTTGATGTGTTTATCAACTATTGAAATTAGTGCTCTTCAATTTAGAATGCATCATATCGTTAGAGTCAGATTTGACTAGTAAAATCTACGTTTAACATTCTTCAAGTGCTGTGAAAGATAATCAAAAGTGTAGAAACAAAATAATTTAAGACATTTAAAATACTGCGCCATTAAAATACCAAACTTAAATATTAGCTATCCATGCAAACAACCAAATAGCTTTCATTGAGTGTTTTTGGACTCATCAATTCCAAGGTTGAATGGAATTGATTGATTAAAATCCAGAAAAAGGTTTTTAAGACAAAGAACCAAATTGGCTCTAAATAATTTTTGATGCCTCCTTACGCACTGTTTCATCTAAACAGTTTTCTGACCTCATCATATGCAATAAAACAATTTTCTCTGAATATTGCCTTATACGAAAAACAATGGCACTATTGGCATCAAAATGTATTATAACTGCACTAAAATGATTTGTTACTGATATAACAACATCATTAATATTATCATTATTATTGTTTTGTATATAAACTCTTTGAAATTGCATCGAGTATTTATCTTCTTTGTATTATGTCTAGTCCAATCAAATTAAAACAATGTTATTTGGGACATGATATTATTTATATTGCCTCTAATGTTATATAAAATAATTCACTTTTGGTGCCGTTGTTTATATTAATTTATTATATTTGTTCACAGGTCATATCAAAGATAATTATCGATTTATTGTTGCATTAATTAGATTGTTCATTTTGATTTCATATTCCATTTAAGTTTATTGCTGAGGTCAGAATTGACAAGGGTTTTAAGTTTCAGTTAATTAAGTTTATTTAAAAGAAAAAAAATATCTTTGAACCAATGAATGGAAGATTGATGAAGGTTACCTTTTGCCTGATGATGGTACAAAAGGAAAAGGGTAATTTTATTAAAATTGATTAATTTCAGTAGTTGATTGACGTTCGGTGCTTTGAGAAATTTTAATATATAATAAATTTTTGAAAAGCTGTCATTTCATAATTTCAGAGTAATTAAATTTAAATGAATTTATATTATGCAAACAGATTATTATTAAATTTAATGGTCTTTAAAAGACAGACTCAGCACAATTGTAATTGTGTTATAATGTTTTCCTTCTGATTTTCATCTGATTTTGACAGGTCACATGGGTACAAAGAAAACACAATAGTGATAAACTACAATTGTTAACTGTGGGAAATCACACGTACAGTGCAGATACAAGGTATTCTGTGGATTTTCAATATCCGAATAATTGGCGACTGAAAATAACAGCTGCTATTGAAAATGACGAAGGAATTTATGAGTGTCAGATATCGACGCATCCGCCTAGGTTATATCGTGTCTTTTTGACGGTAAATGGTAAGTATTTTACTGAATGTTAAGTGATTATTATTTATTATTCTCTTTGATTGAAACTTATGAAGTATGTGGGAGTGTTATTGTTAATGAGATTGAAATAAGATGAAAATGTCCCTCTTCAAAATGGTAAATAATTGTTGAAGGAAATGAAGAAATATGATGAACTAGTTTTTGTTGAAATTATATACTCTATATTTAATAGCTTGATGATGTGAAGCAAATTATTGGATGACTAAAGAGAGTTTGTTAGCCTTAACTGTGTCAGTGATAAAGATGATATCTCAGACAAGAGTGTTGAAGGAAGCTTGATCTAATCATTAGCAGTTCGAAGGTCCCTTTAAATAAAAATGACCATTGTTTAATGTGAGAGAAGGTCTGAATTTCCTTAATGATTAAAATCAAAAGAGTGCTCCCCATTTTTGCCATAGCATCCTTCGCATAAAAGCCACCATTGAAATTCAATCTAATTCCATCCAAAAAATACCCAAAATTGTTCCATGAACTAAATTTTAATTTGAATGCAAATCAGTAGGAGATAATTTAAAAATTCATCTCCTATTTTTTCACATTTTATCTGATCTGACCTCTGGCCATTATTAAAATGCATGTATTTTTTACAAGTCTGTAAAAAAATATTTAAATTTCATTGTATACCAGCTGAAATAATACCATGCACTTGACAATACTCCTAATTTCAAATAAACATATTTTAATTTCTTTTTTCCCTTTTTTTCAGTTTTTTTATTATATTTTATTATTATTATTATTACTTTCATTGTTTCAACTCCACAATGAAAAAAAAAGATAAAATAGTTCAGGGATCATCCCAGTTGGATACAACATTGATGAACCCATTTCTTGTAAAGTATTTCATTGAATATTGGTTATAATTTAATATCATCATAAAATTGCATCTCCAAAGGGACATTTTTTTCATTCAAACCAACAAGTGAGACAAAAACCTGCTTATGCCTGTGTGAATAAAACATAATTTAAGTCTGACACATACTGCGACATGATTTTACTTTCTCATATTTTTTTTGTTGTCTTTGTGCTTATGTGAAAAATGCATTGGTTTGGACTGGTTGATGAAAAGAAAGAAAAAAATGCAACAAAGCAAAATATAATGGTAAAATAAAAATGATAACACTGGGGAAAATAATACCGTGGTCCTAAATGCTCTCATAAACACACAGAAGCCACTTTCATGAATGTCTGCATATAATATTATTATATCAAGTAATTTATAATATGCATATTTTATTTTATGGATTTATGCACTTTGAACAAAAATTTTTATTATGATGATGATATTAAATTATTATGATATCACTACAAGCAACAAAAGTTATCGTGCTCAAACGAGTTATATTGTGAGAGAGAGTGACGAAAATACATTAACATTTTATTTTTGGCTTATAAAAAATTTGTATATATTGTTATTTGAACATTAAATTATTATGGCATAAGTGTGGTTGGAAACGGTGAAATTATGTAAATTTTAAATTTTATGAATAATTTACCTTGACGTTCTTTTGATGTTAAAATATTGAGCGACTTGGAAAATCTTTGCCGAGAATGATGATATCAAGTGCTTTAATGAAAAAAAAAAACTGAATTTATTCTGAGAATTTTCATAACTTGGATCAAACCATGATTTTAATCCACACGTGTTATGAACAAATTTGAATCATGCAAGGCCCCTTCATTTTAATCCCCACAGACAAACGAACTCCTCATGAACGAGTAAATGTTAACCGTGAAAAAAATTCAGTATTAAAATTAACATGAATGTTTGATAAATAGCTGTGCAGCTAAGTATGTTGACGTCAAACTGTAGCAAATGTGAAATAACTGATGGCTTGTCATCACTCATACAACATGGAACTAATTGTTTTTCCTTTTATATGAAATAAAATCAATTATAAACGACTTTTGCTGTATGTGAGTGTTTTATTTTCAATTTTGATGTACATAAGTGAAATTACGAAAATATTTGATTCTGGCTTTTCCTGAAAATTTGAACGATTTACAAGGACGCATTTCGAGGAATTGATTCAATTAATGCACAATTTATTTAATTGAACAGCTTAAAGCCCTTTGATGAATTTATTATGATTTTTTTTTTTTAATTTGAACATCATTCCATGACTGTCAAAATAAACTTTGATATGAAATTCGCTGATATTAATAACACAAAAATAAAATTTCTCACTCATTGTTTATATTATCCGATGTAACTTGGATGCTGAATGTTTGCAATGTAACTCAATTGTATTTAATGTTAATGCTTTTACTGAAAACAATAAAAACCATCACTTTATCATCAAAGGATAATGATACACATT
Organism: Culicoides sonorensis; assembly: GCA_900002565.1. Lineage (NCBI taxonomy): Eukaryota > Metazoa > Arthropoda > Insecta > Diptera > Ceratopogonidae > Culicoides > Culicoides sonorensis. Next base: position 325,242 of record LN483357.1, read on the forward strand.
TTCCAGCCTTTTTCCTCATATGAAATAACGATCTTTTTGTATTTTCTTTCATATTAACAACCAAAAAGTACCGGAAGTGATAATAGTAAATGAATTCTTTGAACCACTTTTTGACACATTCTACGAGGCAGCGTCAACAATACAATTGAACTGTGTTGTCAAGTATATCACAATGTTATATTCCGTTGTACATTGGACCCATAATGGCAGACTATTAAATGATGATATCATTCGGGGTGGAATAAGGTACTTGTTTTTAATTAAAATTATTGTAATATCCAACCCATGGCTTCTAAATATTCAAACATAATGTTAGAAAATGAGAAGAACAGATAAAGATAACAATAATTATAAAAACAAACACATTTTATCATATCCATGTGTATGTATATGATATGTGTTTTTAGAAAACATTTTCAATGTGTAACAGACTCTGAAATTTCTTGTTTTTAAGGCATATTGATATCAAATTTGGTAATTAAATAGCAATGAATGTTGTTCGCTTGTAATTCTTGTTTATGTTTTTTTCGAGAAAATGTTTTTAACGTTAATTGTACATTAGCAACTGTTATTACAAGGAAAATCATCAAAATTATTTGAGTTTAAGTACTTTTGAGTCCATTTCAAACCATTTCTCGAAAATTTCAAGTTTCATAAATGATAAGTCTTCCGGGTACATTTTTCATGCATGACATTTCCTTTCATAAATTCATGTCTGCAAATTACCTTGCTAAATTATATCAAGTTCAATGTGCCTGAAACAAAGAAAAACATTATAATAATAAATAATATATGCCTCGCTCTCGCTCAAATTCAACATCATATACCACTTTTTTAAAAATATAATTATACCCTTAACATTTCAACCCTAACGCAACATGTATGAAATTTCCATATGATTTGTTTACATGAGTTTTTTTGTATCTCCTTTTCATTTGAACACACGTGGTGTGCTGCACAGTGTGAAAACAAATTTAAGTGATGAAGGTGCCAATTCTACACTTTTCGTGGCAAGAGTAAATAAATCAGACTCTGGTAATTATACTTGTTCTATTGGACCAACGCTGTATTTTACAACGAATGTTCATGTGCTCAATGGTAAGTTTTTTTTGCTCTCTTTGATATTTTGTTTGATTTTAAAAAACATTAAATAAATATTGAGAGGTTTTCCTTTTATACATTAATGAAGCAAATAAATGCTTTGAGTGATGAATGTAATGTTTGTTGAATTTAATGGCAGAAAATATTCAAAGAAAGCATTTTATTTAATGAAAAAGGTTGTAAAATATTATTTTTAGCGCATTTGGTAAGAAAAATTGCACTTTAACATACGGTTTGACCTCCGACTGATTTCTATCCATAACTCTGGTAAAGTCTATCGGAGCGAGGTCTAGTTTTTTGTTGTTAGATAAAGTAGGTCATACGGATAAATTTTAACTTTTAGTTTTGAAATCAGGCTCATGAATTGGTCGCCAGAGCCTGAAAATCCTTAAAAATTGGTCAAAAATTTTGAAAAACTCCTGATTTGTTTTGTTGTATGGAGGAGCTTTATTTTTGAACTTTAACTCATTAGCTTTGAGATTGGGCTCAAGCATTGAGCTCTGGAATTACAACAGAGCTACAGAGCCTCTTAAATCTAATTTTTTTGTAATTTTTTAAAAAAAAAAATAAAAATAACGGAATTAAAATTTTAAAATTTGTTTATATTTTAAAGTAAAACTTAATTTTATTCAATAAAACGGGTCCCATTGAAATGCATCTTTCTGTTAGAATTTCTCATTTTTACATTTAATTTTGATTTTGATTTATTTTCAAACAATTTCCAGACTATAGTTGCTTTGACTTTGGTTCACTATTCAGTGACAAGGTCTCAATAAAACTTTTATCTTAAAATTCATTGCTTTCCAACTTGCAAATTTGAATATAAATTGGTTTAATTTCAACCACACAAGATTAATTCTAATATTAAAATCTCTTTAACTACGACTTTCTGATAGGATTTTCATCGAGTAAAGTAGGTTCTCCGATTTAGTCGCCCTTTATAGGATATGATCTACTATAAAATACCTCCTCTTATTTAAAATTTCAGTCCAATCGGAGTGGCTGACGAAAAGTTTTTTTTTGTGTAATTTTAGCTAAAAACATCATAATAATAATGATTTAAACATGAAAATTGTATCAAAAATATTTTTTTTTATTTTTTTTATTATTTTTAAAGCTTTTTAAGCAAAATGATTTGGACGAATGACAAATTCAATGATTTGTTCTTATTTTTGATTATACATCAATTATAACTTTTTTATAAATTTAAACATTATATAAAACATCATTTATATGATTATTGATATATTATGAAAATCAATAAGAAAATGATTGGATTGGTGTAAGAAACTTTAAAACATAAAAAAAATAACAAAAAAAAATAAAAAAAAAATTTTTGATACAATTTTCCTGATTATTATGATGTTTTTAGCTAAAATGACACAAAAAAAAACTTTTCGTCAGCCACTCCGATTGGGCTGAAATTTTAAATAAGAGGAGGTATTTTATAGTAGATCAAATCCTATAAAGGGCGACTTAAACGGAGAACCTACTTTACTCGATGAAAATCCTATCAGAAAGTCGTAGTTAACAGGAAAAAGTTGAAAATCATAAAATCCAATCAAATGTTTGCAAGTTTATAAAAAAAGTCAAAAGTTTTTCAAAAAAATTGTGATTATGAGATTTATTTTATATCTGATTCAATTTGTTGAAATTCCTAGAACTGAGTAATCAATTTTGAATTAAAAATAGTCATTTATTTAAAAACAAAAATATATAAAAAGTGTTATTAAAATACTTCAATTTAATAAATAAACACAATAAAATTTTTTTCAGTTCAAAGGGTTTTTATAATATTTTTTTTATTGTTTTTTTTTGTAAACATTGAAAACATAAAAGATCGAAAGTTTTTATTAATCATTTAAAAAGCAAAAATATTTTTTATTAACAGAAATGTTTTTTGAATAAATAAAGCGATTATTTATTATTAATAATCTTTTTGTTATTTTTTTGAATAACACTCTCAGTCCCTTTTCAATGGGACACATCAATGAGACACTAATTAATTTTTTTTATATTTTTTATTGACTGTCATCAGAGTGATATCCTCGTAGAAAACCGTTTACGGTGTGCTTTTATTTTTCATGGAGCATTTTTTTATGTTTTCACTTTGATAATATGCATTTAAAATATTTATTTTAATATTCATAATTGATCCAATTCACCTCGATTTAATTTTAAATTTAACAAACAAGGCCTTGATTCCAATTTAAAGACCTTTTTGTTCATTCGATTCATGAATATCCATTAACCAAAGTGACAATTTTTTTTTACTATTCGCATTAAAAATGTTCAAAAACAAAAAACTTTGACTTTAATAGTCAAAATGTCTTTCAAATGTTCTACAGAATTTCTTCCAGTTTTAATCCAAGACGAAGATTAATGAATTTCAATTTCTTTTAAACATGATTTCCTTTCCACCATGAATAATAATAATAATAAATAGAAAATGTAGATGCACTCAGGTGTACATTTCTTTCTTGTTTTGTCTTATTTATAAAATGTTTTATTTCTTTGCTTCAATTTTTTTCCATCTTTGGTTTTGTAAATTTGTTCAAATAATATACAAATAAATTTGTTTCGTCTTTTTGGTTTGTTTACTTTTTAATGAAAATGTGTTATGCTTTGTTTAACTTTTCTTTTATTTTTGCTATTATTTGTTTGTAAATTTTTCTTCTTTTTCCTTTTTTTTTATTTCTAATGCTCATGACAAAATACAAGATAAAGAAAATAATATTAATGAGAGGTTTTGGTTTATTTGACAACCTTGGATACAAATGTGCTTATTATTATACATTTTTTTTTTGTTTCTATGCTCTTTTTTATGAGTAAAGACATTACATTCATCATTTATATGTGTGTGTTTTAATAAGAAAATTTGTGTAATAAATGATTTTATTTCCATTCACACAATTGTGTTTTAATATGAAAAACCGCAAATTTAATCAAGTCAAAATCATTTTATTTCTCCCAATACACACACACACACACATACAAACATTAATAAAATACAAGCAGAGAGTTTAGCTGAACTTTATCATGGAAATGCGTACAATAACAACAGAAACTTTTCATTTAAAACAATAACATCAACGGTAACATCTTTGGCAATAACAACAGCTCCAATGATGTTTGTGCTTATCTGGACTTTATATTTTATTGGATGCACTTCTGTGAGGTGAATAATAAATTTGATATGGTAAAAGTTTTTAATTAAATTAGATATGAACAGAGTTTTGTTTTAAAGCAAAGCAAGAATAACAAAAAAAATATATAAAATAAAAACAAAATCGTTGCTCCCAGTTCTCCCAGTAATAATAATAATAAAGTCTTATTTAAAATACAGATTTTACGTTTTTCCTTTTATTTTATTATTATAAATAATTTTGTTTTGAAAATCAACTTTTTGTTGTTTAATGCAGTAAAGTGCAGAATTTCGTACAATTTTTCCTTTCATATATACAAATAAAAAAAATTGAAGAGATATTAAAAGATAAACTTTTATAAGTCAAACTAAATTAAAATCAAAAAAAATCGTATAAAATTTTACAACTTTGTTTTATTTTCGTTAAATGTACTTCCTCCTTCAATTTAATGAAAAACTTAATGAAGATATGCTTTTAATCAAAGAAATTTGAGTTGATGCAAAAACTGTGTTGAAAATGATTTAAATACTTTTTCATTTTTGTGTCAAGAGTTGTTTTTATTATTCCAAAACATCATGAAAACAATTAAAACAAATTATGTTGATGTTATGAAAACATTTTCCTCGGTTTCTGTTAAGCATTGAATGCGCATTCATTTAAATTTTGACAGCCACTAATTGGTTTCCATTTTTGAATTCGCTTTGAAATGAGAATTTTAATCATCATATTTTGTGAGAAAAAAATTTAACCCTTTGTCATATAATGGCAACTGCTAAAATATTCAGTTCAAATAAATTCGTTAAAATGGAGATTTCATAAAATCACGCGTTCGAATGAAAGGTTAAATAACATTCATATCAAAAAAAAAATTAATGAAAATTGTATTAAATTCTAAAAAATTCCTTACATTTCATGATATTATTTAGCATTTCTCAGAAGAATCAAAACAAAACAAAAAATATATTTAAAATCCATCATTAAAATAATGAATAAAATAAAATTAGATAAGAGATCGATGTAATTGTTAAAAATTATTTATAAGATGAAAGTTTTTCAATGTATTTTTGCAAATAAAATAGATAAACAAAATATTTAGATAAAAAAAATAAGTATTATTCGATAATTAAAGAAAATCAGATTCAATTCGATGAAATAAATAATTAAAAGGTTTCTGATTAGCATTTCACGAGAAAATGTATTTTTATATTATTACTTGTAAATTATTTATTTTCAAGAATTAATTTTAACAACAAAATTTAAATTGAAAGAAATCAAATGGAATAAATAAAAAAAAAGTAAAGAAAAATTTAAAACGTGATCGTGTACGATATACACAAGCGCATTTCAATGTAAAGAATTCGCCAATTCTATCAAAATTTCAACAATGACCGAAAATTTTAATTTTATATCGTTTTTGGGCTCTGTGAGTTTTTATTATCGTTTTTTGAATTTTACATCGTTTTTTGGATTATGACGGCCATTTTGAGTTAGTCAACCATTTTGGTTAGACGACATTTTTCTTATGATTGGCGACATTTTTCTTATGATTGGCGACATTGACACAGACGAACAGCATGACCGCCCTCAATACCGGCATTTTCAAGAAATGCGCTAAAAAGGAATAAAGGAAAATGAGCTTGTATTGAAATTAAAAGTTAATTTACTATTATTGTTAAAATAAATTAAAATAAAATAAAAATAAAAGAGCGATTTATAAATAAATATTATTTTTTGCTTATTCTTTTGTTGAATTTTAATATAAAAGAAATTGAATTTGTTTTTAATATAAGGAGAAAAAATAGAGAAATAAAATTAAAGAGACTGGTTTATTAGGAAAAAATTATATTTAATATAAAAATGGAAATAAGATTGAAATGATAAAAAAAATTGAAATCGTCATGGTATTTCAACTTAAATTTATTTTTATGGTTATTAAAGGTAAAAATTTCATTTAAATTAAAAAAAAATCAAATTTTGATAATTTTGATTTATACATTTATTGTTAAAGGATAAATACTCGTTAGTAAGGAAATAAAATAAAAAAATCGATGACAGAAAAATGTAAACAATAATAAAAAAAATACATATAGAATAAAGTTTTTTGCTGTGGAAATAACATTACATATTAACGTAAATTGTAAGTAAACATTTTTTATAAAAAAAAAATTATAAAATAAATAAAAAAGAGAAATAAAAAATTATATCATAACTGTATGTGTATAAACGCAAAATAAACAATTTAATTCTGTTTCATAAAAAAGCAGAGCTAAATGTAACAGAATGAAATGGAATCTTGTACCATGAATAGCAATTCAAAGTTCATTTTTGAAGTAAATCAGCCATTTTCCTTGAAGTCAACTTGCATTTAACGAATTTGACATAAAAGTTCTCTTAATTTAGTAGTGACGGACATTAAAAATGCACCTAAAAGGACATTTTTGGTACATAAATTTTATTGAAATTTATATTTAAACGAAGGGAAGCCAATTATCCATATTTTTTTTATTTTATTCTAGACTTTATATATTTGTTGTTGTTTGTTGCTTCTTTTTTTGTATATTAATGCAGTTTTTTTTACTTTTGAATATAAAATACACATCATATTTAAAAGCTATTTTCATGCTACGAACACCAACAACAAGTTTGAAGAATATATTATAACTTTGTTTGAGAAAAAAAAAACATATACATATATATTTAGATTTAAGGAAATTTTTGTTGTATCTCAATACTAAAGAAAATAACAATTTATATTAATAATAATAATAAAACGGGAAAAAGAGAATTATAATATCATCCTGACTAACATACTTTAATACTGTAAAGTAGATAAATCTAATATACGATGACCTTCCGTATATTGACGAAAAAAGAAAATGAGAAACCGTATATTGACGAAAAAAAACATTCAAATTTAGCGTTTATTGACGAAAAATAAAACTTCAAAAATTTATTAGAAATTTGAGTTAAATTTATACATTGACAAACCTATTTTTGGTTTGAAATAAGTACTTATGTGAAAAACATTTAAAATGCTAATATTTAGAAATGAATTTAGTGATTAAAAATGAAAATATATGAATTTTTCTTTTTTTTTATTCAAAAACGTACATAATTTAATAGACAATTTAAGCGTATATTAACTTCAAAATGACCGTCTATTAAATTATCTACGTTTTTAATGCTTATTCAAATTTTTTCCGTTACATCGTATATTACAATTATCTACGTTACAGTATATCAAGGTTGGGTATATTTAATGTAATAAAAATAAAAAAGAAATAAAACTATATTAGGTATTGTTACTTAACATAATTCAAAAAAAAAAAAATGAAAAAGAATATTTATATACTGTGAGTTGTTGCAATGAAATATCAACAGTTAGAATTGTTAGAATGATGATAAGAAAAAAGAGGAAAAACTATTATTACTATTAAATTAAATGAAGAAACAAATAAAATTATGAATTGTAATAAAGAAAAAAATTAACAAAGAGATAATAAAATGAACGAATTATTATAAAAAAATGATTTTATTATCTTTGAAATATACAATTGCGAAAAAAAACTGCATAATTGATGTTATGTTAGTAATGGTAAGTATCATTTAATTAGTTCAAATTTGTAATTGTAACGATTTATAAAAAAAAGTAAAAAAAGTTTATGTAAAAATGGTAAGTTGACTTAAAATTTGCCCTTTTAAGTGTATCTGCTGTCAGTTATTAATCTGAATGATCACATTGACATGTCTCACTCGGAAACCTATCGTGTGACTTTTACTCGATTAAGATTAAGGAATGGTCTTACAAAGGAACCAACTGGTCTCAGTACCCAAAGCTCAATTTTTAAATGATTTTTCTTGTGTCATCATATCACGTAAATGGATTGCCTTTCAGAGTGGACTGAGAGTTGTAGTTGGTATGTTTACTGGTCATTGTACTCTAGACTTTCATCTCAGTCATTTTGACTCAAGAGATCCAATGTGCAAATGCTGCTCTGAACAAGAGGAGACTGCTGCGCATTTGCTTTGCGTATGTCCCAAGCATCCCATATTGAGTGGAATCACGCTCGGTGAGTACTTGCCCAGTAATGATTCCATCATAAAAGTGAAGATGTCAGCCCTGCTTACCTTTCTGAGAAGGTGTGGTCACTTTCCTGAACTGAACCAGGTCTAGTGGGCTTTTTTCTTCAGTTGTTTCTCTAGATTTGATTCTTTCTTCATCAGATATGGTGATAATGGGTATGCACAATAGACCCGTCTGTAGATCTGAGTGCTGGTTCTCTTCTGAGACCGCACTAGAAATCTGATTTGAAAACGCCCCGCATTATATGCATACAATAAAAGAGTGCCACTAATATTCGAAATTTTTATCCAAATTAACGAGAAATGCGTTAGAAATGACATTTCTCAAAAACCCTGAAAGCCCTAATCAAACATCTCCGTCTTCGGACCAAATCAATTTGTACTGTGGGCCATTTTCAACTTACAGTGTACCTATCAGAGTTGAGATATTTTTAGTTTATTTGAAGATTGAGGTAATTTAATAACTGAAATTTGGTTATTTTTCGTTATTTATTATTACAATTTAACAAACGAAATCATAATTATAATTCTCTTTTGAGTCAACATGTTCATTAAAAAGTAAACTGAATTAAAGGAAATGCAGTGAATTACTCATTATAATTTTCACTTTTTAACACTACTCCATATACAAATTTTAAATGCACTTTAATGAGGAAAAATAATAACAATCTTATAATGACTAAGGATAATAATTCTTAATGAAAATAAAGTAGTAAAATTAGTTTGTTCGTGTGAATAAAAAAGGGAAATTACTTTCTTCTGTTGTATTTCTGCCTGAAACATATTTAATTTGTTAAACTTTGTTATTATTTTCATGTTATGTTGTTTTTTTTTTCTTTTAATATACACCAATCTTAAAACAGGTAACATAGCAACAGAATAATATTTATAACAAAATTTACGTAAAACAAAATAAGCGTGATAAACTTTTAATTTCTTTTGATAAATATTAATTTTCCGTTTTTTGTTTTTTCACTAACACTTTGCTTTTGATTTACTTCCTTTTATTTTTGTGCAACAAAGTTTTGCTGTCTGACTTGATTTAAATGGAAAATTTAATATTCTTTTTTCGCACTTAATCAATTTAAAAATATGAGAAAAGTCTTCAATGGTATTTTGAGTTATTTCATTGAATAAAAGTTTGTCATTTTCAATTAAAAGGCAGATGGTTCATAATTTTCATCAAAGGAACTAGTATAATAAAAATATTCAACATTTTAAATGAACGCAGCATTGCAAAATCTCATTAACAAATATTTTGGCCATCCATAAAATATTTTGTTAGAGTAGAAAATCTCTGTAATTATTACCCTATTTTAAATATAACATCGTTCTTTCAATAAAAAAAAACACTCACAAGCAATGTCTGTGGTAAAATTTTATCGTTGAACCAACTTTTTATTCATGGTATATGCAACTACATCGTTCCATAACATAAAAAGTTATTAAAGGTAGTGAATAAATACAAATAAATTGCTTCAGTGCATAAACTTAGAAGCAGAAAAGCAATGAATAATTAAGTTTGGTGTTTAATCAAATTGCTGTAATCCCAATACAACAACCATCCTACAAGTAAACTCTCACCTATTTTATACTGAATGAAGAATAATATATAATAATTAAGTTCGTTCACACGGATATATTGTGAATGTAATGTTGGAATAAAGAAAATAATTAAATTATTATTCACATGCATTCCTTTAGTCTTTTAAATAAATGACATTATAAAAGACAATTAATAATTTTCTCACCATGACTGCATGTTTTCTATGAAATAATGTGAGTTTATCTTTTATTCATCATACTAAAAATGAAAAGGACTTTGAATGGTTTTTCAAGTGCATTTTTTCGAACCAAAGCCATTACATTACATTTATCGCATTTTTTCATATGAAAAGAAAATTAGAAACAAAAGTTCCATTTTAATACTTGATTCAACGTATTCTGTATCTATCCTGATAGAAAATTAAAATGAAATGATATTTGTGAGTACAAAACCACATGCTGAAAGAAAGAGATGAAACATTTTTAATAATAATAATAATCATAATATAAAAAATTGAAAAAGTTTATAGAATCCTCTGGATTAAATGTGTTACCACTCTGTTAAACAACTGTTTCTTCATTAGTACTCTCATCTATAAAGATTTCGTTGTGAGCAGCAGTTTGTAATTTTATATTATTCTCAGTTACTTGTGAAGAACATATTTTATAATTTTTTTTTGTTTTAATCTTGAGACTTTGGGAATTACACAGAGTGCATGGTGTTCGTCATATATCACATTTTAATGCAACAACTGTTATTATTAAGATTTTATTTTTTTTACATTTCTATGAATGTGGAAATTTCTGTTAAAGCAATTATTCCAAGCGAATATTAAATAATTCTTTCTTATACTTTGAATATATGTTTTTGTTGTTTTTATTTTTTTAAAAAATCTTGAATTGCAGGAAATTATGCATTTAAATTATTATTGCAAGGCGCTTTAACTTGTAATTAAGCATGAAATTCACATTAAAATGTTTGCATAAAATTTACAAAACACAAATAAAACAGGTAATCAAATGAAATTAGAAGTTATTTAACCATCAATTACCTTACAATGATAGGATGTCGTAGTAAAACTTAGAATTAAATTTCAGTCAGGTAAAACAATCTAACAGTAAGGGTCCCAATACGGAGCCCTGCGAAAATTCCACTACTTACACGAAATTTGAAGCATTTGGCACCATTAAAGACCACAAAGTTGGTACGATCGCCCAGATATGATTTGAACCATTTCAGCCAAGTCAAAGTGACCCACAGATTCAAGCTTACGAATCAACAAAGTGTGTGAGACTCGAACGCCTTTGACATACACGGCAAATTCAAAACTTGCCGTATTTGTACTTTTTGTCGTACTACGACAACTGTACGACAACAATACGGCAACATTTTTAACATTTTTTTTCCAAGTATTTCAGTTACAAAATGTAAATTTATCAAAAAAAAAAAAAACTCAAAAACTTCAAAAAAAAAATAACAAAAAATTGATTTTTCCAATAATATTTTTAAAAAATTAAAAAAAAAAATTTTTAATGTTGCACTTTTTTGAAAAATATTTTTTATGTATTTTTTTCAATTTTTATGGAAAAATTTGTTTTTTTTTCTATTTTTTTGATAAAATTATATTTCTGTTACTTAAATTATTGAAAAAAAAAATTAAAAATGTTGCCGTATTGTTGCCGTAGAGTTGCCGTCTACGGCAACAAATACGGCAAGTTTTACGTTTCCCGTGTATACGCGCATAAGCATGCGAACTTAACGCCTAATCTTCGTCATTACGAAGAAAATCTTTAAAATGCTTCCAAAATTTCGAAGAACAAGGAAAGTTATGATCAAAAGAAGGGAAAATTGTTGAGAAAAGGCCAGAGAAAGAAAAAAAAACAGTTACGATAGGGAATATAGAAGACAGAATTTAACCCGCAGGGAACTGGGCCCTGTGGTTTGATACGGCTCGTAACCTCCACTCAACAAACCTGTGTGAGTCGCGTTTTATTTTTTAATAACTCCTATTCATTGAGTAAATTTGTAAAAAACAAGAAATAAAATTCATTTTCCTCAATTTTTCTTTCACTATTTTTGTGCAAGCATAAAAGTATTAAAACATTATTCTTCTTCAATTCTTTTGAATGTAATAATCACTTAAGAATTAGTTATTTTCCTCATTTTTCTCTACAAGTTTGTTAACGAACATTTATTATTCTGTTTAATTAAGGAAACTTTTGTTTCTTTTCAAAAAAGAAAAGTGGAAAAAAACTTTCAAATACTTAAAAACAATTTTTTTTCATTCCCACACAATTTCCCATCATTTTTTGTAAACAAAATCATTCCTTTCAACTTAAAAGACATATTTAATAATCAAAGCATACATTTAATAATGTTTCTGTAAAATAAATTGAATCAAAATTCAATTGAGCGGTAAATTAACTAAAATAAAATTATATTGACATACAACATACAAGTAATTTGTCGTTTCTCCTTATTGACTTGAATAAAGCTCTCAAACTATTTATACCTAACTTTTGTGGTTTGTATCATTTAATACCTTTATTGATATTTTTCATTTGAAACAGAAAAACAATCTTTCTTTACACAGTATGAACATATGAATTTGGATTGTTGTTGTTGTTCTTTGTATTTGTGTTTGTATTTTTCATGAGGAAGATGTATGAAAATAAAATTTATTGGTGTCTGTCTTTTTGTGTGTTTGCTGTAAAATGTGATGCCATATCAAATGACTCAAGAGAAAATTGGTTTATGAATGGTACATGTCTGATATGGCTTTTGTTCAATTCCCTTATAGTATTACTGACATTTTATTTGTCCAGTTTATGTCGAATTCTGTCTAGGTATCTTTAATAATTTCCAAGACAGTATGAACAACAAAATTCATCCTATTTGACATTAATGAACTAATTGGGTTCCTTTATCTTTAAATTAATTGTGTTAAGCATACATTTTATACGTGACTGTTTCAAAGGAGACACTCTTAGCCCATTTGGAAACGTGGTACAGTGTTTTCAATGTAACCGGCCCTCACTGTTAAAGAAACTTAAATTCACCTCAAACAAAAATGAAAATTATATTACAATTCATGTGAACAAACGTATTTTACACACACACACATACACATTCAAAAGAAAAGTTTAAAAGTTTGCGTAAAATTATCATCATTTTCAACACATACCTAGGCAATGAAGAAAAAAAAGTCACATTCAAGCCTGGCAAACGAGAGAAAAGGAAATTCAATTGACAACAATTGGCATAATGATGAAAGGAAATTAAATAAATTGCTTAAATCAAATTAATGTGGTTTTCTTTGCTTGTTGTCGTTACTCTTTATCGTTGTTGTTGTTGTTGTTGTACCATGTTAACATTTTCCCTGTCTATCAAACACGTTATATCTAAAGTTTAAATTATATTAAAATATTGAATTAAAATTGAGTGAGAGAGAGATGAAGGGAAAAAGGTGCTAAATATTTTCCCATTAAATTTATCTTTTATATGAAATCTTTTTGATTATCATAAATATAACATAACACTTGACTGAACCAAAAATTTATTATATTTTCTCTTGGCAATATCTCGTTCTTCTCATTTTCTTCTAAGAAAATGTTTCAAGCATATGCCAATATAAATTTTTATTTTTAAATTTGAAATTTTCCCTTCGATCAGCATTAATTTACTCTCTGCCTAATATTTAAATAATGGCTTTGGCAAGTGTACCTTGAACATATATCAAGTTAAATCATCATCTCAAGGCTTCATGATTAATTGTGAGTGACGTTTAGTATAATTTAATGAATGAAGGTGCTTATTAAATATTCAAAAAAAAATACACACACTGACACACAATGAACATATTTTGAAATTCAATTGAAAAGTATTAACTAAATTATGTCATTGAATTTTTTTAACATGCTTCAGGATATGTAACTTGGAAAAATTATGATAATCACCAGTCGTTAAGCTGACGTTTCTATTTTTGTATACCTGACAACAATTCATATTGTGTTATTTAAGTATCACCTGAAAATGTTTTTTTTGTGCTGTATTGTCAATTATTCCCACATCATTTTTTAACTTTAAGAGCATTCAAGTCAATTTAATGGTAATTGGCACACAGAGGATTTAAATTATGGAAATTTTTTAATTTAACATCAAATTTAATACAAGTTTACATTATTTGTTGAAAATCTAAAAAAATTGTAGGAAGAATAACTAAAAACGATCATATTCAAAATATGAGCGAAAAATATGTAATATCTTCAGGGTGTTCTTTGAATTTTACATTAATGTGTATGTTAAATTACAATACATTTTCTTAAATAGTTTAGTGTTCATTTTTGCGACGAGTATTTGATTGAATTTCAATTTAATTGCATCTTAAAATAAGGCCCTCAGATTCAATTGGCCTTTGAATAAAAAATTTATACCTTAAAATTCAGCTCGTTTTCCTTTTTACACTAAAATTACACTAAACCCAAACGAACACGATTTCCCACAGGTCTCCCACAGGTCTATCACGGGTGTTACACTGGTTTTGGGTTTAGAGTGAAGGCTGCTGATGTCCATTTTAATTGTGTCTTTAATCAGTGTCTTTAACTTTGAGAACCATGCTCTTTTCTTGAAAATTCTATCAGAAATTTGTAATTAAAGAAAAATTTGTATTTTATTATTATTGAAAATTTATATTAAATTCTTGTAATTTGATCCAATTCATAACAGATTGGAATGTTGTGTAAAATATTAAAACTATAGAATAAATTCAATGCAGAATCTGATATAAATTAGAAAATATCAACACCAAGTCCAATGAAACATGAGATTCTTTTAAGATTAATGTACATAAATACTTGAATTTAATTGAGAAGTTTTGGTATGAAATTTATATCTTTTTATTAAAATCTTATCTTCGTAATGTTTACTTGTACCAATATTTATCTCATTAAAAAATGTCTGTCGATATTTTGGTTATATCAAAAAAGTTTCTATGGTTTCCTAGGTTTCTGAAAATTTCAGGTCCCAGCTAAATTAAAATAAAATAATTTTTAATGCAAGACGATTTTAAACGCATTTTTCGTCCATTTGAAAAAAAATATGCAAGGATTTCGGGCATTGAAGCCGTCTGCCTTTCCTCTTGCTTATCTGTGCGAATTGGAAATAAACTTTCATAGAACACTGAATTCGATTTTTAGAAATTCACTTTTTTACGTCATTCATTGTGATTGTGCAAACAGTGCATAAAATGAAAAAAAAAACTTTATTATCTCCAATTTAATTTCATATCATAGTAGCCTGTGCTGTAAATGTCATTATTTTTTTCAATTCATATCAAAAAACAAAATAATTTTGTACAATGAGTTCAAGTGTGTCAGAAACAAATATCGATTTTGAGCTCTTAACTGAAATTATTGAATCGTTAAACGAGTTACTTTTATCTAAAGAGGTTTCACTGCATTTAAAAAATTCTCCGGTTAATCCTGAAATCATTCGACGTGAAAATAGTCCGAATTGTATTGAAATAAATAACGCAATTTTTGATAATATGATCGGTGAAAATATCGTGAGTGATCCAGAATTGTTTTGTGATGCAGCCGAAAATTATGCCCTCAAAAATATGACTCAAATTGAGGATGCATTTAAACCAAAAGAGGGTGAGTTGAATGGAAATAAATTCGAGAAAAATCCCTTTATATTTTGTAATACTTGCAATGATGGAGGTGAAAATGAAAGTGATTCAGTTACTTTAAATGAAGTTAAGCACTTACTTCCATCATTTTTGGTTAAAGAACTTGAAGTTGATGGTGATTTTTCAAATTCAAATTCATCAACACCGAAGAAAAAAGTCAATTTACCTATAATTGATCCTATTATGCAAAATTACTGCAAAGCAATGACTGAAGGTAACAAATATGGAGGACCCGGAATATGTTTTGGATCAAATTTGCGTTCACCATTTTATGCATATCCTCCTTTTATGAGTATGGGTCCAAATTCAGTCCCATTCAATCAGAACATTTTGTATTACACTCGTCCTGCTTTTGCACCACCACCACCAGGATTTCCAGCATACATAAATCAATTGAAACAAGATCGTGAGAAGAAATTTCACGAATTCATTAATCGTGACAAGGGTCGAAGCGTTGTCAATCAAATGAGTTCCAATTCAGAAGAAACATCATTTGAAAAAGAAAATTCTGTTATAAAAATAGAAAATAATGAATAAAATTCCATTTAAATAGCAATCCACTTATTTTTTTCCCTCATTTAATTGACTCTCAAGTTTATTTAAGTCCAATTTAAGAGTTTATGAAGTTGAAACAAAAACCAAATGACATATTAATCGCATATTATTTAACTTTAAATACAGAAATTATGAATTCAAGTCAAGAATCTCGACTCGATAAAATGAATTTTAAAATTTCTTATTATTACCCATTCACTATGAATTTATTCCGGATACGTATACAAAGTTACGATTACATTATAAAGTACATACTTATTTGGCTCATTTTCCATTGTTTTGTTTATTTGTTTCCATATTGTTTGTATATTTACATTGTCCTTAAAACTATATGGCACTTGAAACTACATTCATGCATACACAAAAGTAATTTCTAATGGAAAACTTCTTTATTTTCTGCTTCATAAAGCAACATGTTGTATATAAAAAAATTTTATGCTGATTATTATCATTATATGCCTTTTTTTGTTCTATATACAATTTTTTTTTGTATTTTTTTTATTTAAATAACTACAATGACCCTATTATCATTCATGCAAGTTAAAACAGTATTATGAGGGAAAAAAATGTGTCATCTGAACGGAAACAGCGAAAGATAATATGAGAGAAAAAATAAAACAGAAGAAGGATTAAATAGAAATTATTGTTATGAGGTCGAATTGTATGTGAATGGATTAGTGACTGAAAGCGGATTAGAAGGAAGAAAATTAAAGCATTGAAATGGCTGTATTGAAATTGCTCGAGACTGAAAGCCATTTAAAGTGTGTATTGTGCTTCAAAAATGGAAACGAGGCATAAGAGAAAAAAAATGTCAGATGGGAAGTTAACAATATTTGCATTGATTTGTTGGTTTATCTCATTCGTAGTTGTTAAGAATAAGAAAAAATCAATCTTTAAATGGTTCGAGAAAGTGCATTTCAATGAAACTGAGCTTAGTTGGAAATATCAAAATTGAGCTTAAAATCATTCTAGACCTCACTTGACCTTTATTGTTCCACAGACAAAGTCTCATATCGTTTCTTACAGGGCATTTTTCCCTATAAAATGAATTAAAAATTATTTCTTCTACAAACGACGCGACGTTCGTCTATAATCAATATCAAATTTTAAATTTTTGTGATTATAATGACGGAAATGGCTTGTTTACAGTTAAATGAGACCTTTTGTTATTTGAAAGTAGGTTAAAAGCAAGGGTGATTTTTCTTTACAAATCTTATAGAGAATCAGTTTTTATTCAAATTTTTCAAATTCTACTTGATTAAGTCGAGGAAATATTTTATTATAAAATTTTATTGTTATGGTCAAAGAAAAGTCTTTCTATTTTGTCTTTTGTAATTTAATATTGACCTATTATTCAAATTTTGACTAAGATTGATGAGAATTCATTTGATATAATTAATTCATAGAATTAGCTTAACAAGATTTTTTTCCTTTACTCACTATTTAACTTTATAGCACCAGACTGAAATTCAAAGCATATTTTGACTGTTGAATTTAAAAATACCTTAAAATGCATACGTGGTTATTTAATTTCAAAATCACGGATTCTAGGACCGCGAAGAGCGGCATTTTTTTTTGTTGTCCATGGGTTGCTTGAAAACTATGACTTGACCTTAAAAATTTGTCTCATCACCACCAACTTTTGTGCACTTTTTTATCAAATTGTATCAAAACATTCCACTTAACTGATTGACTTTTTGTAACATTACATAAATGAACAAAAAATTAAATATAATAACATTTTCATACTTATTTGCAAGTCATTTTCCCTTCTTTATCAGAAATTTCTATAAAATTGCATGATTTCATACAATGTGCGGTTTTTTCCTCTTTTCCCTTCCTTTCAAATACAAATAATGCATATTCATAATCTTTAACTTTTCTGTTGCAATAAATACAAAGTACGAGTGCAGTCAAATAGTTAAAATGTAAAATCTGCAATTACATTCGTGGAATTTTTTTTTCTTCAGTTTTTTTTTTCTTTACTTTCAGTTTAGTTTAGTTAAATAATCTTGTTAAATTTAAAATATAACCATAAAATATGGTAAAAATTTTCTTATTCTCGTTATTTGATCATTTTATAAAGCAAGAAATACAACTAACTTTCATTTGTATTTATATGCAGTTTGTGTGCAATTCTGTGGAGTCTTATAACATTTTTATAGCATTACAACTTTGATATTTATTGAATTTACAAAGATTGTAGAGGAGGAAATTGGATCAAATGTATCTTTTATATATGAAAGTTACTTTTATCATAAAATGTTTATAAATTGCACATTTTCTTATCAAGTGCAATTTTCCAAGAGTGAAATCATAACAGTTACTTATGTGAGTGTGTGAAAAAAAATATGCAAACAACATATTCAACTCTGATTTCAATCCCACAAATACAATTGAGTTCGTGATTCAATTTATTTTTTTTATTTTATTCTGCTATTTTAATACCGACTAAGAAGATTTAAATTGAAATAAAAAAAAATAATAAATGAAATATTGTGAGTTGGAAGGTGATTTCAATTGCTTGTGAAAATGAAAATGACTTAATCCAAGGCGATTAAATGAAAAATGAATAAAAAACTCAAAATCGATCTAATTTAACAGTAAACTTTACTTTGAATATTTATGCTTTTCCTCACACTTTTCAGATGACAAGCATTAAGGAACAGATAATGAGACAATTGAATTAAAAAAACACTTTGAAATGAATTTTCAATTCAATCTTTGACACACACACCTTCATTTTCTCTTGAAAACCAATAAAAGTTCATTAAAATATTAAGATCGAATTTATTATTAAAAATAAATTTACTTTAACGGTAACACGTGGCATTTTTATGAATTTACATACCACCTACATGCCATGCCATAAAATTAAATTTTAATTGAATTGAATTTGCTTAATGAAATTTTAGACACTGTAAATTATAGAAATATTTCCTTTATTAAAAAAGTCTTGTAAACTTTAAACACAAATTTCATTAATTTTTGATTAAAATTTTCAATTTAACGGAAAAAGTTTTCAATACAAAAAATAATTCCAGTCTAGTATATTCAACACACCAACTTTTTAAAATAAAATAAAATAATAAAGAGATAATAATAAAATTCGTCGAAGCAATAAATAAGATATCAAAAAGCTATTATGCGTTTCTTGAGATCATAAAAATGAATATTTTAGGTTTCTTGTTAGCTATAAAATAGGAGAGTAAAAAAATAAACATAAATACAGATAAAATTCGTCAATACAAGGTCATTAATATGCAAATAATATAAAATTTAAATGCCTTCTAGTACAAAAAAAAAGGAAAAAAAATAAATGTTAAATCATAAAATTTTTTTTCTTTCAAAAACGAAACAAATATAAACTGTAAAATGTGAAAAATTCGCGGAACCATAACAATAGAACAGATCATAATGAATGTTCAAATGTTAGATATGGGCGATATGCGATTTAAGAGCACATTCATTTACAGTAACACAATACACACACACACACACACTGATAGAAAAAGAGAAAAATTCATGATATTTTTATGTTTTCTTTTTGATATTATTCAATTTTTTATTATCATTATTATTATTTTTTATTACAACAACAACAATGAAATTTCAAAAACGATCTACTTGGCAATACTTTTATCTTTATTTAAGTTAACTGAGAAAATTTTACGAATTTTATGAAACAGTAATGTTGAGTTTGATGTTATACGCATTTAAATTCTAGTAGTCCAATTAAAAAAATTGAGAAATTGTAACCACTGGGCGGTTAAGAAAAGTGCATTCGAGGATTCGAACATTTTAAAGAATATCGTCATTTTGAAATTTTTTGAAAAATGCGACATTTTGGGAGAATGTTGGTTTTTGACTGTTTTCAATCCCAAGGCTAATAAGTTTAAGATCATTTCAGTAAACTCCTTTTTCTAGCAAAAAAATTAACCCATTAACCGCCTCTCCTAGAAATATTAAGTTTAGAGCAAAATTTTCTTCTAGGATTTGTTCTTTACGTAAGAGTGATCACTTTTCGTTTCGATGAAAATTTTGAGTTTGATACAAAAATTTTACAGGAGAACCGTTTGAAAGTTTCGTATAATACCACACAAACACGTACAGAATTCTTGTACGAAGGGGAAAAATTACATGACTTTCCAGCTTATTTCTGCTAATAATTTTCTTATAATAATCGAAAAAATCAAAAAAACTGGCCCGTCATCTTTGAAACATGTCTAATTATTTATATGGAAAATTTGAAGAAAATATTTTGAGAACTTCTAGGAGAAATCCGGCTCCAAAGTTACTGGTCGAAAAATCGACCAGCGGCTGTTAATGGGTCAAGCAATTTTTTAAAATTTTTAACAGTTTTTTAACTATTTTCTGTCTCTAAGCCCAATCTCAAAGTTAATTAGTTTAAAATCATGTTTTGAGCTCTTCCGCCTTTCAGACCTCACTCCAATGGACCATTCCGAAGTTATGGAGCTACATATGAGACAGAGTGACGGCAGACAAACTGTGTGTAATAGCGCAAAATTTTCAAGAATACCAGCAAAAATTTGCTCAATTTCAACTCAGGTTATACGGATTATTTCGATCCATGCTCAAAAAGATCATTTTCTCAATTTTGTTATCAAAATCAAAAAAAAAAGTGTTCTTGTAACAATAAAAAAACTTCATTATCATGAGCATTCTATGGAAAATGTGAAAATAACGTATTTTATTACTCTTCACAGTTAAAGTGGATTCCACCTCCTTATTTGCATATTCAATATGGATAAATAAATTCATTTTCAAAATAAAATAACAAAAAAAAGAATTTGAAAGAAAATACATTTAAATTTACACACACATACACACATGTATGTCATGTACACACACAAACACACACTCAAATAAAGAACAGAAGTTAAAATAATATTTTTCATCACGAATATTTATAATATGTGTAAATTTTGTCAATTTTTATTACTTTTTTTATGATGAGCATAAAATGAATTGACTCTGGGGCATATTAACATAATTTTTATACGGGAATCATTAAACAGGAAGGATGACATGCAGAAAAAACTGGGAACAGTTTGTAAGGGAAAAAAAATAAAGTTATTTTTATAGATAGTCATGTGATTTTTCTGGTTAAAATAATATTATTTTTGTAAGAATACTTGGAAAATTGAATTTATTCAATGTAATTTTTTTTTTCTGGTTGAATCTGAATTATATAAATCAATAAAAATGAATCTGATTGTCATGCATCCGCAATATACTTTTTAAAAAAAATTGAATTTAAAATATTGTTTTGTCTAAATTCAATCATGATATTTTTTCTTTTTTTTTCATTTTCTTCAAGTCAAAGGAAAACTCACATCCGATTTTTTCCCTCTTAATGAAATTGATTATTCATCAAAAGTAAAATTTCTTTTATCAGAGTGCTTGTGATAGGAAAACATAATTTGCTATAATCAAACCTTTTCCCGTTACCCGTAAAATTGATTTTTTCTATCACTTCCATGGTTTTTATTTTAACAAAGTCAACAAAGGAATTTTAAATAGAATTTATATTGGTTATTTACTGTTTGGTCCTCCTCAAGTCCACATTGATTTTGGGTAACAACTCATTCTAAACAAAAGATTATAAATTACAATGGTTTTACGATAATGACCACATGCCAAAACTTTATTATACTGTATTAGACCCTCAATAAATTATTTTGTTTTGTGTGAAATGGAAAAGCAAATAAAAAGAGAAATTTGACGTTAAGTGATGAGTTTGAGTGCATTTTGGATGAATGATGAAAAAATTGAGGTATTCAAAAAACAGCCTTTTTTAATTGACTCTCATTTTCACTTTCACTCAGACTCTCGTTCTGCTCTCTCTCTCTCATTTGAGTCTCTCTCTATTCTTTAAACTGTTCAATTTAAATGTCATAAAATTCCCTTTTCAATGAGAACAATTAACAAACAGAGGTTCTTATGGTCAAAGCATACCCAAAAGAGAAATTATTTTTAAAACCAGTTAAAATTGAATAAATGAAAAAAAAAATTAAATATTTCATAAGAAACATAAAAGAAAAATTGGTAAAATCTGAAATGTAATCAAATGTGATTATTAAATAACATATTAAATGAAATTTACAATCTTAAATGAAAAATCCTTTTTTTTTTCATTGAAAGTAATTTTTTTCATCACAAATCAACTTTTACATCTTGACACTTTGTTATTCATTCAATTTTATGGTGATGTGAAAAATTGTGTCATTGAGAAGCAAATTGCTGACATAACCATTTCTTTGAATTGAAACGAAAAAGAAAGTGAAAGTTTTATGAGTAAAGTCTAAGGACCTGAACTCTTAATTCAATGAATTTGAAATGTTTAAATAAAAAATATCTACTTTTTCTTGAAAATATAAGAAAAATCGACACGCTTCTTTGAAAAACGTTTGAATTGGATTTATAAATAAAATTCTGATAAATAATAAATAATTCAAATAAATTACAAAAGAAAACCAAAAAAAAAGAAAAGGATCAAATCGTTCTTATTAAATTTATTTCATTTATATTCATACATTTGATTGAATATACAAATAAAAGCAATAAAAAAAATATAAATATGCACCATCAATATATTATTTAACATTTTCTTACTATGTAACCTCAATCATCATTTTATGTATTTATTACGCTCCTTTTTTATTTAAGATCTTTATTTACTCTTAAAATTACTTAAAGATTCTGGGAATTGCCCTAAAACTCAAGTAAATGACTCAAATCAAATTTTTCATTCAACTATCATTCACAAATTTTTCATACCTGTTTCTCTTAAAACACACACACACACATGTATGCTGTCATAGATGGGATTTTTTTATTTATTTTCTTATTTTATTTATTCACAGAAAAATAAATGATAAATGCGTAGTTGTGGTTGGAACGTGATAAAAATTTAATGAAGTGCGTGTAATGCATTGATAAACTAGGGTTCAAATGCTTTTAAGTTGCTTTAGCTTATACAAATGTTCATTATTTTTCGTCATTTATATGAAAATTTAAGTGTGCAAAGCTCTGCATGTGTTGGAATTGTGGTGAATCTCTTGACGGTATTTTTTTTATTTTTATTTTATTTTATTGTGAGATAATAGCAAACACAAAAAAATGGGTATGAACAACATTTTTCCATGCTTCAATAAAATACTTGAAAAAAAATACGCATTCCATGGCATGTCAAAAAATATTTATTTGTATGGTCACATTCCATTGATAATATTTTTTTGCATATCATTTGATTGTCAGTGATGATTTTTATTCAAAGGATTTCATTTGGTGATAAAAATTCAAGTCCAATGCAAAAATATTGAATTTCCAACATTAAGCTAGCAAGTAAAATTTTGGTCACCATCCCTGTTTCAAGTTCAACTTTTTTTATGCATGTTTATGAATCATAAGCGAGTGAATAATACATAAAATTAATTTCCCGATGGAAATTCAAACAAATCCCATTGAATTAATGTGTCTCCGAATACAATGCATAGCATCATGTCCCAAAAATAAAAGCTTTTAATCATACACACACACATAATATGGTGTAAAAATGATGAACAAAATATACATGACAATATTATCATCAAAAGAAAAATAAAACGGAGGAATCATTTAACACACGCATATGTCACAATAACACATTTAATTGAATGGGTGTTTAACCTGATATTTTATATGTCACGTATACAATCAAATATCAAATAAAATATTTTATTATCAATATTATTTTATTTTTTTTTCCTTTTATTTCATTATTTCGATTCGATATTAATAAAATCATTCATGTAATACAATGTTTTGTAACTGTAATTTATTGATCTTCTTTATTTTCCTTTTAACTATTAATTATTATTTTGGGAACATTTCAAGCAATCAATATGTAATTATAGTTATGTCATATTTTTTGTGTTGATTTATTTTTGTCATCTGATGTGTGTGTAAAACAAATTAAATACATAATAAAAAAATATATGAAAGAAAAATAGATAATAACCGACATCAATCAAAATATAGAGATAAATAAATTTTGGTTAACATTTATTTTAAATGGGATACAAAAGTGCCTTTAAATATGATCTTTCCTTGTATTCAGATCGAAATTGAATTGATAACGTGAAAATTTCCTCAATTTTTTTTGAATTAAAAATTCCGCGAATGAAATTTCTAAGATGAGGCGTTAATTAGCTTGAAATTTGAGATGTTTTGTAAGGAAGAACAGGACACCACGAATCGATCAATGCCAAAAACCTTTTAAATTTTCACCACAGACAATGACGATTCGTTCTCTAAACGACATTTACATTTATTAATTCTTTTAATTCATTGTCGTTTGTATTCAGTCAATCGATGTGTAAAATATAGCGTTCAATATTACAAAAATTTATCTTAGAAATGTTCTCTAAAAGCAAATGAGTGATAATGAGACGAATAATAAACATTGATTACATTATTTTTTGTTTAAGTTAAAAAATAATATTTCAGTACACAAAATTTGTGTAGGATTTTCATTATTTTACCTACAAATGTTGGATGTTTGTATTTCAAAAATATTTTATATTGCAATTTCAAATTCAAATGATAACAAAATCAAGATCTTGTGAAATGGGTTGAATCTATGGAATTCAAAATAAAAATTGCCCATTGTGAGAACCCATCATCATTATCAGAGTAACTTAGCTGAAATCCTGTACTGTAAGTTTAACATGCCACGCAGTCCAAATTGACTTGATCCGTAGACAGAGATCTTTGATTGACGCTTACAAAATGTTTGATGAATCAAATTTTTAGCACATTTTCTGTTAATTTGGATAAAAATTTCTAATATTATGGGCACTATTTTAGTCTATGCATATTGTGCGGGTGGTTTGCGTGGCGTTTTCAACTTACAGTGTGTCATGTAAAATCCAACTTTAATTTATTGTTTTTAAGATAAATATAACCTCCGAATTCATTTCCTAGAATTTTTTTCAAATCAAACAGAAAATATTCAAACAGAATTATTTGCATATAATTACAAGGCCTGTCTGTCATTTATAGCAACAAAAAAAATTTTATCAAAAAGCACCACAAACCAATTTCATTTTGTCGAATTTTTTATAATAAATAGGCTGTTTTTTTTGTAAATTAAAAAATTGGAAAAAATTGTACAAATTGCAGCACATTCTTTTAATAGATGGAATTTATAGGAAAAAATAATGTCCAGTTCATTTGTTATTTACTACAATAGATCGAAAATAAATCAGTTCATGTGTCCCTTGTGGTGCAATTGAATATTGATAATGTTTGAGATATCATCAATGATTTATTGCAGATAGATTATGTAACATTTTTGACCAATAATCCAGATTAAATTTGTCATTTTTATTTTTGATAGCCATCAGTTTCATTGAAAAAATCTACAATTAATGTCATGTAGCGCTTTTGTGTTGAAAAATATATAAAATATCAGTATTTATTGAAATTGTAACTAAGTTTATCACCTGAAATATTAACGGTAATCGAATAAATTACGGATTGTCAAATTTCCCCCCAGGAATTTCATTTATTATCCATGACAACAATGAAGAATGTAATCAAGGATGGATTTGATATAAAATTTATTGTTTTTTGTCTAATTATTTGAAGAAAAAGTGCTTTTCAAACTTTTTCGTTCATTTACTTAAATATTGAAAAATTTTCATCACTGCGATCAAATTCAATGCAATTAAAAATATTTTGCGATGAAAAAAAAAGTTACAATTTAAAATTTTAATTAGTGGTGTATGCAATGCGAAAGAAAAGTTTTACGTCATTTTTACACCGTCTCTCATTTGTGTTTAATAATGCAAAAAGCGTTAAATTTGATTTAATTAACTTGAAATTATCAAAAAGAAAGACAATCAATGTTAATTTTTCTTACGTATTACGTCTGCGATGGGAAAAATGAAAAAGAACAATGAATTTTACATAATTCTAATTAGTACTGCCTTTTCATGTAAATTTACTAATTTGAACTTCCTGCTTCAATCAACTCTAATTATTCTTTTATTTTGATCATTGCTACTTAATTATTTAAACAAAAAATACCAGGCGACTCCATTATTTTGCATTAAAGTAAGAAAATTCGATTCTCTTTAGGCTATTTTCTTAGAGTCCCTTTGTGTCAAAGAAAAGGATCAACCCCAATTTCTTTAAATATTAATTCTATCACGTACTAGACATTTCATTTATTTTATTAACAACTTCCACCATTTCATTCAAATTCCATTTTTATCTCACTTGTTATTTACAATAAAATTAAAGTATTATTATCTTAAATAATTTCATGTGAAGCACCAAAACTTTTTCCTTTTCTAAGCCTTGGATTGAATTTTATAGAAGCTTAAAAATGAAAATAGAAAACTTTATTATCATTTCCTTTATAAATTTGTTAAAGACAACCTTTTTGCTATTTCATATCCGGTTTTTTACTACATTTACTATTTTTGAGTCTACTAGATGTATAGGAAAATCCTTAAAGATGATTTGATTATGTAAATTTTATTTGATAAGTCCACTTATGACTCAATAAAATGAAAAGTTTCTTAACATAATATTAAACTAAATTTTTTTGTGCTTCGCTTCTAAACTAAAATTCAAACATTTTTGTTAAGTAAATGACTAAATATCGAATAATGACATTAAAAATGTTAAAACACCATATTTTGGATGTCTCCTCCTTTACTCAACATTATTTCTTGTAGGTTATGTCAAACTTTTTTAAGTGATATTTTCATATACATCCCTTTTAAAATACACAAAATGATGTTTTATTGAGGAGAAAAGGAACTAAATAAGAGTTTAGATTTTAAATGACACTATTGCTCACATATAATTATTTGTGTATGTTATTCAAAAAAGGGTATAATGTATGTTTTTTTGTTAATAATACATTTTGCTTAAGTGATCGTAATGGGATTCTTATGTAGTCCTGAAATTCGGTTTTATTGTCCTTGTGTACCTTTAACTAAAGGCAATGGTAATAATCATTTGACCCAACACTACTATGGTGTCTCAGTAAAAAGTAATAAGGAATTTTAAACATCATCTATAGATAATGAAAATAGACATCATATTTGATCCCATAAATGATGAATATTGGCAAACATATAGGAATGTCAATGAAATTGTCGTTTATTCTTTTATTTGTAGGCCATAAAATGTTGGGTTAGTACTACAAATATGCGATAAACGATAGACTTGCTCATAAATACACCAATGATGTATTCACTTGAATATTTGTATTTGGACATTAAAGGGAATTTATTTGTGAAATTGGAGTACGTTGAGCGAGAATCGGATTATTATCAAAAATTAATTACTGCTAAGCGCATTTTAGAACTTATGAGGACGTACCTTCATTTATCAGCCTTGTGCCTATGCACAGGCTTTGTATTCCAAAGCCTGAAAATTGCACTCTGTCTTTCTGTCCTTTCATGGCTTTAGAATAAGCATACCATTTGCGCAGTTTAGGGCGGGACAATCCCGATTTTTGAATCAAAGTCACGAATCCCGATTTGTCTTTCATCTGTCTTTCTATTCTCTTCTTCTTTCATTCAGCATTTATGATATTCAGGTCAGTTTTTTGAAAATATTTCCAGAAAAAAGGTCATGGATGAGTATACAGATCGATAGAGAAGCAATAAATACAGCGTCTTTGATTCGGATTTTGGACGTTCCAGAGGGCGCTGAGAGCTGATTTTGTGATTTACATGAAGAAAAAAGTTGAAAAACCGCAAAAAAAATAGAAAGTCAGGATAAAAATCGTTGATGACACTACGAAGGTGAAGGGGAGGGTCCAAAAAATCCATCCTCCAGGCTGACAAGGTGTTTGATGAGAAGGCTGATAACTTCATAACTTCTAATTGCACTCTGTCTTTCTGTCCTTTCATGGCTTTAGAATAAGCATACCATTTGCGCAGTTTAGGGCGGGACAATCCCGATTTTTGAATCAAAGTCACGAATCCCGATTTGTCTTTCATCTGTCTTTCTATTCTCTTCTTCTTTCATTCAGCATTTATGATATTCAGGTCAGTTTTTTGAAAATATTTCCAGGAAAAAGGTCATGGATGAGTATACAGATCGATAGAGAAGCAATAAATACAGCGTCTTTGATTCGGATTTTGGACGTTCCAGAGGGCGCTGAGAGCTGATTTTGTGATTTACATGAAGAAAAAAGTTGAAAAACCGCAAAAAAAATAGAAAGTCAGGATAAAAATCGTTGATGACACTACGAAGGTGAAGGGGAGGGTCCAAAAAATCCATCCTCCAGGCTGACAAGGTGATTGATGAGAAGGCTGATAACTTCAGTCTAGTAAAAAATGAATAGTTTTTAGCTATCCTGCTCTTTGCTTTCAAATCCCGATTTTTTATTTCACTAGTCTCGATTTTTCATCAAAACTACCTGGTATGCTAACTCTAGAATGGTTCATCGCAACTTAATCCCATCAAAATACTGGGTTGAAATGTTCTACGAATTTCTCGGACCACGCTTTACATAAATTTTCAATTAAAGGTCATTTACGCATGAAAAATTGTTCGTATTAATGTAAATTGAAAAAGCTCTCGAGATATATCGATTTTCAAGCGATTTCAATGAATTCTACAAATCGAGAATGTCCCATTCAATTGCAATTCCTTTCATTATCTGTAAAAGTAATAAAATTTAATTCAATTTATTTGAGAGAACTTTCTTGAGTTATTTTCTTATTTATTCATGACCACTTTGCTATTTCCATTCAGGATTCAAAGAAAATATTCCTTTTCAAATGTATCAAGATAAACTGTTCTGAATATGAATCATTTATTTCTGAAAATGAACTGTTTCATTCATTTTATGCAAAATTTTTCAAATCATTTCATTGGAAAGTCCATTAAATTATGAAACTTAATAAAAATTTCTGTGAATTGACTCATTTTATCAGAAAAATAAAATGCTTAATAGTTCATTTAAACTTGTAATTTAACCTCTCATTTATTTATGTATTTAATTACAACTAAGCTAACCGAAAATTGCTAGAGGTTTAATTGTCGTATCATGTTGCAACAACAAAAACGATGATATTGTATTAATTTACTGTATTACTTATCGTTTTAGTTTGAAGATGCTTATTCAATTTTGTATCATGTTTGTTTACAAGTTGTTCTTCTTCTCGTTTTTCATCATCATCATCATCATTACTATTATCAGTTAAATAAATACTGGTTTACATTGAGGATATAAAAAGGAGGAGGATATTATAAATATCTCAACAACAGATACATTGTCTATCCTACTTCCATTGAAAATGAAACCAAACTCTGTTAAAGTTAAATAATTCGCTTTGGTATAGAAAATTTTTCAACTTGATCACAGAAATGTCATTCAATTGTCTTTAATAGGTAAAACAAACAATGTAAGCTGCATCTTTGAGAATGTCTTTTGATAAATTGTTAAAATATTATCATGACAGTATTTTATATCCGTATAATTTTCCTTTTGTTTACACGTAATTTGTAACTCAGTCTTTCATTTATTTTATATTATATCCGATACATTGTTTGAAATACATATAAAATCTTTCAAATAAATTGCATTGCAAAGTTTAGATAGACTTTTAAAACAAACACCTTTTTATTTGTTATATGATACTATGAAACAATGCAATATTTACTCTTTTATTGTTGTCATCATTGTTAGTATGATAAATAAATACATATGTCTTGAACACTTTGAATGTTTGGATTTCTGTAGAAAAGCATATTAATGATAATTGCTTTATCAAAACTGAGGTTAATTTAAATTGAATGCTTCAGTAAAATATGCATAAGCAGATAAAAGGAGAAGGAATTTCATAGGAAGAATCGAAGCAGGCAATTTAAAATCATGAAATTACCAAGAACTAGACAAATAAGACTTCTGATGGTCAAAAAAGGCAAAAAAAAAATTAAACTTTTAGCCTAAGCCTAAGGATGAACCTTAGTTTTTTTACTGTCATCTGAGAGCTGTCTGTTTTTATCTAACTGTGAACATAAATGACTGGAATCGGTCAAAGATACAAACAAACATTTAAATAAAATAAATAACAACAAACACTAACAATAAAATTTTTCTTAAAATTCTTGATCATTATTTATAAGTTTTATAAATTGTGGTTTTGTATAAAAGAAATTTGATTCTTGTCTGCTTTCACCACAAATAATTTTGTTGACCAATCTTTTGAACATGAATTAATTATTTTGATTTTATATTCCCACAAAACAACCATTGAACATAAAATAGAGAAAGTTTTTAAAAATAGTTCAAGATCTTTGTTTTTTTGTATAGAAAATGACAGGAAATTATTCTTACAGAATATTCTTGAAATTATTCAAATAAAACTTCATTAAATGTCTTGACAACTGTATTTTAGTCCCCAAAAAGGTTATGTCAAGATCATCAAAAGAAGGAAAAGCACAATATTATAAACAAAAATTATTTTTTCTCTTGTCTGACATGAATTTCTTCTTCCTCGATGAAAGGAAAACCAAAGAGGCAGTTTCACAGGAAAAAATATTTCGTTCATAATAAAAAGAAACAGCACTTACATTATCTTCAGATTTTATTGGTGCAATAATCGTTTGTTTTTGTATGTGTCAAATAAATATTATTGCCATACCCATAATAAGAGCATTGAAAACACCTGGTTTTACCATCATAAAGAAACAATTGTGTTTCCGTAATTTTCAAAATTATAAGAGTAAAACATTAAATTAATGATGAAACACAATTGAAATAAATTGTTCATCTGACGCAACATTTGACAACATTATTCTTCATTACGCAATTATGAATTTATTTTTTTTCTACATTAACGTTCATTTGAAGCACGTTTATTCATTAAAAATAATCTTTATCTTTATCTATAGATACAAATTCGGTGCTATCCCGTGACTGTCATATCTTAACTTAAGTCATATACCGATAATTTCGAGAAATATGAATCGATTTATATATAAATCAGAATACATTTCAAAACATTTCAGTTTAATTTTGATTGTGACCAAAAAATATTGTTTAACACAAATAATTAATCAAAATATGGCACCTATCGTTATATATCATAATGAGTATTCACCACTCTCAAGTTCTGTGGTACTCTTAGCAAAATATTTGAAAGTCGATTTTGAGGTAATTTAAAAATATTGTTAAAATGTTTCGATGAAATTAAAAACAAAATTCAATTTGATTAGGTTAAAAAAATCGATCTTCTCGCAAAAGAACAACTTCAGGATTGGTATCTTAAGCTCAATCCACAACACACTGTTCCAACACTCGTCGATAATGGTTTTGTCGTAACTGAATCTAAAGCAATTTTAGCTTATTTAGCTAATATTTCACCTAAAGGATCAAGTTTATATCCAACTGATCCAAAAAAGAGATCTGTCGTAGATTCAAGACTTTACTTTGATGCAACAACTCTATTTCCAAGAAGCGCACAACTAGGTGTACGTAAAATTTTTAACCGGCATTCAAGAATGTGAACAAATAATATTTAAATCATTTCAGCGTCCAGTTATTTATGATGGAAAGACCGAATTCGATCAAAAAGCGATTGATAATGTACTCGAAGCTCTTGGTTGGCTTAATGACTTGTTGAGAGGGAAGAGATTCGTTGCAGGTGATGAACTTTCCATCGCTGATTTTGCATTCGTCTGCAATGTAATGAATTTTTACGTAAGATTTTTATTTGTGAAATTATTAGAAAAAATTGTGAATCAAATTTTTCATTAATTTAGAACTTAAACGCTCCCATGGATCGATTCCCTGAAATTAAGCGATGGTTTCAACAATTCAAATCATTTGATGGATTTGAAGAAGTTAATCAGGGTTCAAAGGGACTTGCTCAAATACTGTTAAGCAAAATCACAAAAGGATTTTAAGTTTGGCGATGAGAAATTAAATAAATTTGTATGATTATCAAAACGAATTAATTTTGTTTTTTATTCAAAAACCGAATTTCGTATTGTTTTCATAGAACAATTGTGGTCCAAAATTCATTTTCATTCAGAATCCATTTATAATAAGCAGTCGCTAACAGTAATTACGAAAATTTGATTCTCTTCAACTTTAAGTGTAAAGAGCACGCTCACTCCTCCTTAAATTCTGTAATTTTTTTTTATCGAGAATTGCTCTCATTAATTTTTCTATGAGTTAAATTTGACTACTCCCCTACCAAATAACTAAAAAAAAGAGCCAATTTTTATACTCTTTCAAACAAACAAGAAATCACTCACAAAATTCTCATATGTTAAATTTACGTTATGCTCAGTGGTTTAAATTTCATTTAATCATTCACTTTGATATGTTAAGATAGTGACTTGACAAAACACAAATTATCTATGATAAATTTAAATACTGACACATATCGGTGCCGTACACATTCAAAGTGATTTGGGCTTAATTACCTAAATAATAAGAAACCGACCTGAATATGAATGAATTTCAGTTGAGAAGTTAATTGAATATTCTTACACATAACGGCATTAACATGTCAAGGTCGAACTCAGTCAGTGAGTAACATTTTAATCCATACATAATTTGAAATGAACATTTACCTTGTATATTTAAGATTTTTAATGAGATTATAAAAAGAGCAATTAGTACACACAAATTTTGTTTTTAGTGTAAAATGATCAAAGGGACTTTTAATTGTGAGGTCCTCATTGATAAAGAAAGAAGAAAAGAGGTTCATTAAAAATAATGATGAAAGAAAAAAATTAAATGTAAACAAAATATAAAATTTGTTGAATCCTTTGATTAATTTAAATAGGAAAATATTCAAGTACCAAAATAAAACGTTTCACTTGAAAGACGGTACTCAAATGAATTTTGGAATAGAGAAGTAAAAAATTACTACTCAGAGTGCATTTAGAGTAATTTTCTCCGATAATCGTGAGGAAAAGGGGTGAGTTCTCTTAATATTTCATCATTTGACAAAATTTCACTTTCGTTTAAATATTTGAATAGAAAAAAGTTTCTAAGTCCAAGCCTGATGAATTTTGATTCAACATTGGCCCGACTGAGCTCGGTTAATGAAAATGCGCTCTTATAAATCAATCATTTAACCCTCTACTTTTATTTTCATTGTAATTTACTAAATATAAGAAGGTCTTTGATACATATTTGAGACGTAAAATATTATAAAACTGGACGCCCACTAACGAAAAAAGGGTTAAAAAATTATGATTATGCTTTTTAAGGTATCAGATTTCATTTCTAATCAATTTTATTTGATAAGGTAAGTCATTAATCTTTGATAAAAATAAAAATGTAAATATATCTTAAAAGTCACCGATATGCGATACGATTTTAATTTTGGTGTCTTCAAATTACATCATATTTAATTTATTTTTTGTTGTTATTAATGAAATATCACAATGACTGGCTTAATTTCTGTTTTTTGATAATTATCATTTTTGTTTAAATATAAATAAAAATCGCAAAAAGAAGAAATAAGTTTCAGTTGAGTTTTGATTTCTCATCAAGTAAATCGTATTCTAAAATGGCTCCTATCACTATTTATCACAATGAAATGTCTCCATTATCGCGATCTGTCGTTTTTTTGGCGAAATATTTGAAGATAAATATTGAAGTAAGTAGACAAATATCTTTAAAATGGCTAATTTTTTGAATTTAATTTTTAATAGATTAAACGCATTGACTTGGTCGCAAAAGAACAACTTCAAGATTGGTACATTAAAATTAATCCTCAACACAGCGTTCCAACTTTAGTTGACAATGGTTTTATTCTGACCGAGTCCAAGGCCATTTTGGGATATTTGATCAACTCAGTTCCAAATGGAGCCTCATTGTATTCAACGGATAAAAAGAAAAGGGCGTTAATCGATTCAAGACTTTATTTTGATGCAACAACTTTATTTCCAAGAAGTGGCGTCCTTGTTGTAAGTTCACTAAAATTAAATAATTTTGATATTGAAATAAAATATTGAAAGATTCAAAATTTAATAGCGGTCAGTCATGACAGGAGCCACAGAATTTGATGCCACAATCAAACAAAACATTTTAGAAGCACTCGGGTACCTCAATGGATTTTTAAAAGGCAACAAGTGGGTAACTGGAAGTGACCTAACAATTGCTGACTTTGCACTGTTTTCTACTGTCGCCATGTACTTTGTAAGAATAATTTTTTCCAATCTTCATTTAAGGATATTCTATTTTTTTTTTAAATTTTAGTACCTTAATGCTCCAATGGATCAATACCCTGAAATAAAGCGTTGGTATGAGCAGTTCAAGTCATTTGATGGATATCAAGATAACGTTCAAGGAGCTCAAGGCCTCGCAAATTTCTTGAAGAGTAAAGTTACAAAGGGATTTTAATATGAAAAAGGCATTAAATGACTCATGTTCGTTATACGTTTTGTTTAATAATAAAACATTTTGAAATGAATCATCCTCAGTTTTTTTTATCTTAACGAATGAATATTCGTTTGTTGATTTTATGATTGTGTCAATATTTAATTAAATCAGAAGCAGCTCCACGAAATTTTTTCATATAAATAACAACACTGTTTGCTCTATTAACTCATATAAATGTAACGGTCGTTAAATACAATGAAAAAAAAAATCATCACTTATCTACAAAAAAAAACCAAATTCGTTAATGAATGAATAAAATTCAACATATAAGTACTTGCACATAAACAAATTTTTATTCAGTTCTTACTTGAAATCGAATTCATTTATACAAAACAATTTTTAAATTAAACTTTAACGATGGGTCGCGTCACAATTTATCATAGCAAATCATCGCCGGTGTCTAGAGCAGTTGTATTTTTAATTAAATACATGAAAATTGATGTTGAGGTATAACTTAAATTGATTTTTGTTCTCTAGACCA
The DNA here is from genome assembly GCA_900002565.1 of Culicoides sonorensis. NCBI lineage: Eukaryota > Metazoa > Arthropoda > Insecta > Diptera > Ceratopogonidae > Culicoides > Culicoides sonorensis. Next base: position 360,288 of record LN483357.1, read on the forward strand.
ATGTAAAAAATGATTTTAATTTAATTTTTTTTAGTTGAAAGCTCTTGATCTAGGTGCAAAAGAGCACCACCAAGATTGGTATGTCAAAATAAATCCTGAAAAAACAGTGCCAACACTTGTTGATGGAGATTTCGTTTTAACTGAATCACGAGCAATTTTAGCGTATTTGATCAATTCAAATGGATCAGACTCAACTTTATATCCAAAGGATCCAAAAAAGAGAGGACTAATCGATTCTCGTTTGTATTTTGATGCCGGTATTCTGAATGTTAGAAGTGCGCATTTAGCTGTGGGTTTATTTTTGAATTTCGTTTAAATGAAGACTTTTCATAATTTACCTTTTTATTTGATTTCAGAGAGACGTCATGTACGGAGAAGCATCAGAATTTGATCCAAGGAGAAAATCAGCTGCTATAAGTGCACTCAACCAACTGAATGAATATCTTAAAGGAAATAAATGGGTAGCTGGAAACGAACTGTCTATCGCTGATTTTTCAATCGTTGCGTGTATTTCAGTGTATTTTGTAAGTTTTTCACAAATTTTCATGTAAAAAAACAATTTAATTGATCTAATTTTATTTTGAAAACTTTACAGTACTTTGCACCAATGGAAAATTATCCGGAAATTAAACGTTGGTATTATCAATTCAAATCATTAAACGGGTTTGAGGAGTTCTTGGAAGGAGCAAAGGTTGTCGGAGAAAAGATCAAGAATAATCTAAGCAAAGGATTTTGATTCAATGATGACATTTCAAATTGAAACAGAATAAAAATAACTTTGTGATAACAGTTTTTTTATATAACAGTGATAAAATGATAAAAAAACATTTTTTTTATGGCTCTTATTATCTCAAATTGTGCTAAAAAGAAATATAAAATTACCTGATAAAAATTTACTTTGATAACGTTTCAACATAAAGTTAACCTGCAATGCATTTTTTTTAATCTGCTTATCAAACATTTTCAGTTCCATTTATCCACTTTTTATGAATATTATTATTAAAGAAGCACTTCACCATATAATCCAGTTAAATGGTTAATCATTTTCCACATATTTTTTTATTGATGTTCATTGAATATGAAAAAAAGCACCAGAATAATATTTGTTAATTTGAACACACCATATTTGAATGATGGCTTCCCATTTTCGTTTCAACACAGGATTGATGTATGGCTTTAAGAAGATTTATTACCATTCACTATATAAATGAGAAAATTCATTGGCATTCATCATTGGTTCAGTTTTACCTTTAAAATGACATAGATTTGTTTTATTTGTGTTCTGTTCATTATTAAATGGCATTTGAAAGACCTTGGCATAGTTGTTTTTTTTATTTTTATTTTTTTGTATGATTTTCTAAAAAGAAATACAAGAAAATGCACTGTTACATTTTAAAAAAATATTACAAATCTGTCAATGACACATATTTGAAGAAAAATTTCTTTACACGCACACACACACACACACACCAGAGAACTAATGGAAAAATTGACTTTCATGACGTTTGCATTTTGTATTAATGAAGTTTTAAGCACCAAAATCCGTCGATCTAAATCATGTTAGGACAAAAATTGTAAAAAACCGGAAATTCTTAAATTATACCGTGAAAATACGCTTGATTCAATCTTTTACGATACATTTTCCATAATTTTTTGATTCAAATACATTGAAAAAAATATGAAAAAAAAATATCTATACAAAATCTGACACAAAAATCTTATTCAGTATATTTTTAAATAAAATTAAATATAAATTTTTTTAACATAATTATTCTTTACATGAATATATTTCTTAATTTGCCAGCTTTTTCATTAAATTCATTTGGCAAAGAAAAGCGTAGTAATTGTAATATATTATGAAAAAAATTGTGTCTCTTATTGAATTTTACTATGGAATGAAAAGTTTTTTTTTAGTATTACACAATATGACAATTATGAGTTGAAAATTGAAAACATGTGAAAATAATTGCAAAACTTTTTAATTTAAAATTATTTTTTTTTATCTTTTACTGCTTGATAATAGAACGTTAAATACATATTTCATGCAATGTTTTTCTTTTTAAATTTAATATAATTTAACACCAAAAATATTTTATTATGTCATTTATTACAATTTTTTACATCAATATTGGATAACATAAATTTCATAAATTTAATGAATGACCAAAAAAAGATCAAGTTTCTCATTAAATTAATATTAAAACCTAAAGACATTTACGAGTTCATTAAATCAAAGTTATAAATAAAAGAAGAATTTCTTTTGTTTTATGAATATGAAAAGAAAAACAACAAAATATTTTTAATGCGATACGTTAAAGAATAAACTCCAATTTTATTATTATATTTATTCAAAGGTATGGAAATTACATTTTTATTATTCTATAAAGGTCAAATGAATGCGTATAACGAAGTTAACATTGGATGATAGAATTTTGGCTCTCAATGTGAATTTAAATTAAAATGTATAATAAAAAAACACGAATAAAATGTGATAAACGTAAAATAATGCGATAAAAGTAATGCGACAATGTAATCTAAATTTATTGCATATTTTATTACTTTAAATTTTGAAAAATTATCATGAAAACAACAAAACCTGGAAAGTACTTGAAAAAATTGTGTTGCATTGTCTAATGTACTGAATTTTAACATAAAATGATGGTCTTAGTTTTCCCGAGCAGTCCCAGGCAGTGGTCACCTTTAATTCAGCCTTCATTTTTTTAAATTTATGTCTCACCACCGAAATGAGCCGAATTGAAGGCCAAAAACTAAATTAGAGCACACAAGTAGCATTGGCCATACGGACAAACGCCAGAAAGGTCGCAGTCGATCATCTTGTAAAAGTTAAGTTAAGTGGAATTTTAAGGAAAAGCATACAGAATGCCGAGGCCGTTAATAATTTCCAATCCGCCCCTGACTGCATCGTTCAATCACCTTTATCATGTATCAAGTAAAATCTTAAAAGATGTTCATCAATCAAGAAGAGCGTTCACTTTTCGTAGAATTTCAATTAAAATATGTCAATTCAAAGAATTTCATTTTGGCATGAACTTATCAAATTTGAAATTCCACTTCTTCTTTAAATGAATTGAAAATATGAAATCCTTAACAATGTAAACCTTCATTTATATGAATATTTAATTAAAATCTATCTTGTTTAGTTATTTATATCACATTGTCTTATACTAATAATAATCAAACATCTTGTTTCTCGCAAAACGACATCAAACATACACACAAACATATACATACATTGAAAGCCTTCAAAGTGTCTCATATTTTAGTTAAATATTGATCGTATTTTATTTTATTAGCTATTGTAAATTATACACGTATGTCAATGTTTTATTAAGAAAATCGGGATAACACGTGTGATACTCTTCAATATTTCAATAAAATCTCATAAATAAAAGGCACAAATGTATAAAATACACACGTAAACAAGTATTAAATGTATCATTTCAAATAATAAATAAAATACTAGCATACAAAATCCTTCAAGCGCGTCAATCATGACGTTCATATGCAAGGAAAGTATCGTTTAAGATATTTAACGTAAAGTGGCGACTATATGAAATTTAGTCTCAAGTTCAAGCATCATTCACATACACACACACACACATATATAAAAAAATTATCTTATCACATTTTGGTATGTGAATGTTTTTCTACATCTTATTACAATCATCAAACGATAAAAGTACAAACACTTTGCTTCTTGAAGAGAAGAGGCCTCTTCAAACTTTCATATCTTTACTTCTTAAACGAAAAGTATTATAAATTTTCATCTGTGGTTTTTTTAACATGGAAATACGAAGCAATACAAATATAACATTACCATGTTGACAATAGACCTGAGTTTGTGTGTGTGTGTGTGACCTGTTTGAATATAATGTTTTCCTTTATTATTATATTTTCTTATTATTTGATTTTATAGCACACACACAAACACACACACACACACATACCAAATAGTGTTATTAGAAATCAGTGAGATGTTATAAGAGAAAAGTAGAACTATTTTGCAAATATTGCCTGACTAGACTGACAAATCACAACCTAATTTTATGACTCTTATATTAAATTTTGTTTTGAAAATTCACAACTTTACCTTAAAATTCATGTACTCTTCAAAATTAAAAGTAAGTTAATGAAAAATGACATGATCGTGCCAGACTACCTACAACACACAACTCAAAACCAGATGACAACAAGCTAACTATATAATAATACAATGCATACACACAAAAAAATGCATTATGATGGCATATGGCTGGTATCTGGAAAATTTATGTACCTCATTTAATGAAAACAAGCTGACATTTATTATAAAAATAATGAGATGTATTTATTTTAGTCAAAAATATCAAATTGGATTGGTTGTCAAGTTGTTGATAGAACACTGAAATTTAAAGATGAAAATAATCATTATTAAAGAAGTTTGATTGAAAGTACAAAGAAACAAAGTTATATATAAATATTTTATTTAAATTTATGTATTTAGGTCGATCATTATTTAACATACTCTTAAGTTTATTTGAATCATAAAATTTTGACCTTTCAGTAAATTAGCATTGAAATTCAACCCATCACTCTAAAATTAAATATTCAATCATAATTTTACCTCATGCTAAAATTATACCGAAATCATTTTTTATTTACATTTTTTTGATTTTGTGAAAATGAAGTTTTACAAGTAATTTTTAAATGGTGATATGTATTGTATTGAGCACCTACAGGCTCTGTGTAGAAGAGGATGAAACGTCAAAGCTCATCCTCTGTGAGTGTGAAGCATTCGCTAGAGTGATGATTCGCTGCTTCAGGGAGGGTTTTCCATCTCCTTTTACTGTGGTTAACACAGATCCTAAAGTAATCTTAAGATTTTTGACGAATTGGTTTTATTCAAGGAGAACTAAGATCCCTTTGTAAGGGAAAGCACAAAGATCTTATAGGTCGAAGTGCGAACACTGAGCACTGAAACATTATATTGATTTCATTTTAAGAAAATAAAATATTGAAAAGTTTTTGATCTAAATTTTAAATTTTTAAGGTTTACAAGCCCCGCACACAAATCAAAAAACACGAACGCATTTCAATAGAGAGAAAATCCGATGATTTTGAAAAACTCGATGATAATGCCAATTTTAAAAGATTTTTCGATTTTTTAATAATAAAACTCATTGATATTCGAAGATTGAAAATTTTGAAAAACTCGATAATTTTGAAAATTCTGTGATTCTGCCAGTGTCAAAAGATTTAAGTTAAAAGATTTTAGAAAACTTCAATGATTTTGGAAATTTTGATGCTTTTCAGAATTTAGATAATTTTGCAAAAGTCAAAAAACTCGAATATTTTTAAAATTTTTGAAATATTTAATAATTTTGCACATTTTAGAAAATTCGATGATTAGAAAAATTTGATGTTTTTGATGATCTCGATGTTAACTTTTATGATTAAAATCTTTCGAATCTCATTCATGACAGTAACTTTAAAAATCTGTGTTCAACAGAAATTTTTATCTGTAACATTTTTTTTTAATGTTAACAGTATGAAATAAAATTTTTTTCAGAAGAAAAAACAACATTTCAATCAACTCTTCAGACAAGCAATGTTTCTCTGCATAGTAAACTAACTAAAGTAGGTGTCAGAAAATAAAATGAGAATTCAAAAATGTATCACAATTTACTTAGTTTGATTTATATTTTTTTTTATTCTTCATCGTACATTTCATTGTACAACGTGATTCAATTATATTTTTTTAAAAAAAGTTTTTCAATGAGATAAAATTACATAATAATTTTTCTTTTCAACTCTTTGTAGCACTACTTGAATAAACTTCTATTCTAATTATTTTCAATTACGTTAAGTTCGGATGATGAAATAAAAAATTATTTTTTTTAACACCCGTGACTAATGAGTGTGTAAGTAAATGCAATTATTTCCTCATTTGTAGTTATTCCTTGAAATTTGTAGTTGAAAACACAATGAAATTTTTTGAAGTGAAAAAGCAAAGATTGATTTGATTTTTCCTTTATTTTATTTTACTATTAAATTTCTTCTTGCATTTTCTTCTCAATTTGTTTAAAAATTTCAATATAAAGCTAAAACGTTTATCTCAATTTATTTTTCAATTTCATGTTGAATTATTTTAACAAACAATCATCTTAGTTTAGTAAACAAGTATTTTTCCGATTAAAAATATAATTATATAAGAGAAAAAGGAGAATTGCAGCTTGCCTTTACGTGTAATCGTGTAACGTAAATATTCAATTACAGTTAAAATCTCCATAATTACACATCTCTATACTTGCACAACCTCTATAATTAATACATGTTTGGACGAGATTTGCATGAAAATGTCTCTCTATACTTGCACACTCTCTTTATTTGTTACAATTTTTTGGTCCCTTGAGACGTGCAATTATGGAGATTGTACCTGTATCTTGTTATCTCAGAAAGAGAAAATGCAATTTCACATTTAAATTACTCAAAATCATTGAGACGTTCGTGAGTGTGAAATCAATTGAATTAAATTTGTTATTTGATAACTGAGAAATGTGAAAAGAAAATACGTTTATTGAATTTAAGAAATTAGTCAATGATGATTTATCTTATTGAATTTACTTGTATGAATTTTAGAATCAGTTAAGTTTTTGAAATTTGCAATTCAAACTTTGAATTTGTGTCGAACCAGAATATTTTTTTTAACAAGATTCCTGATGCAAACTAAACAAACAAAAATCGATGGAGAAAATAAAATATAAATGGAATTTTCTTGTTAAAAATATGTAACACGACTTGCCAATTTCGAACATAAAAGATGATTTTGATCAACGTTTTTCAAAGGAAAGTGACGTAGAAAAAAAGGATTGATTCATGTATTTTTTTGTCAACTCAATTAAAAAAAAAAAAGTCTACTATGATATAAATCATGATAAAATAATGAAAACGCCTGGTATTTTTCAAATAATAAATCATCAATCCCTATTTTGAATCAAAAACACACATTTCAATAAAATTGGTTAAATTAACAATGTTCTCATCGTGTTTACTAAAACAATACAATGAAAAAAAAATAATTCTAGTATCATTCAATTTTGTGTAAACAAATTCCACAAAAAACCACTGAATATCAGCAAATACAGATCAGACAAACATCATATTCCATTGTTTATCAACATCGCATAAAATCGATTATCTCAGTTGACATTAACAAAAACCAATTATTTATTTGTTACGTCATGCAATCTATTTTCTATCCAGTAAAAAAAATACTTGGAACAAAAACCCAGTTATATCATTGTTGTACTTGCTCAAAAAAAAGCTGTGAGGTGTGTGTGCGTAATAAGAGAATCTATAAAGTAAAAACACACATATAATGATTGGCTTTTGTGTCAATATCAATATTGTGATACCAATGTTCCAAACTTAACGATTCTTGTCAATATTGTTTAAATTTAATTTGAAATTCACAAAAGAACAGTAAATTGAAATTTACTTGTATAAATAACCATGATGATAATTTAAATGTCCTAAAACAACAAATTTTTTTTTTCTTCTTGTCATTTGACAAATTTTCTTCAATTCATCACAAGTTAATTACGTAGTTTGTTATTTGAAATTCAGAGCTACTGCATTCCAATTTTATTGAATTTCACTAGTTTTTAAGAGTAAAGCAAAACAGAATCTAATTCAAATAAAATATGCTACAATAAAACATTCAATTGAGCGAATACAAGACTGTTTCCTAATCGGAAACCTTTTTGCGACTATTTTTACGTTTTTATTCTTCTTCTTCTGATTTTTTTTCCTTCTTCTTCCTATTACATTGAGTAAGTGGTTTATTTCAATAAAATAATATCAAAATAGAAATGAAATGATAGAAATAATATAAAAAAGAGTTGAAAAAACAATAAAAAATTGAATTTCAACAGTATTCATGAAAATTTTTCATAGCGCATTGATTGAAGTGTATTGAACTTATTTGAAAAAAAAATCTATTTGAAAATTTCAAATAAACCACTTGGTTTTTCACTGGAGTTTGATTGATGTCTCACTGGTTTTGGGTTAAAAAGGTAACGACCATATTTTACGACAGACAGTTCTTAGAAGAGTATTTCATTTAAATTTTATATTAAAAAATGTGGTAAAACCGATCAAAATTAGTTTGTTAAATAAAATTGTATAAAAAGAATGAAAGAAAAAGTTATAAAATAACAAAAACTGTTGGAACACAGATCGATTCAATTGTTTTAAAAGCTTCATATTGTATTGAAAAAAGTGTGTAGTGCACAAAATTTTACAATAGTTTTATTTATTATCTCTGATTCTTAGAAGAGAAAAAAAACAAATTTTTTATTGATTTTACAAAAGTTTTTACGGATATCTGAAGTTTTTGAATATATATCGACTCTTGACGCTGCACATGAGTGTTCAGACTTGTGATACCCCTTCAATGAAATTACAACCACAAAAATTTTTCAAATTAAAATTTTCACTGATTATTTTGTGAAAGTAAAGTAAACAGTTGCTCACAACAGTTGAAAATAAACGAAATATTTATAAAACATTTGAATATACACTTTTCAATAAAAATAAAATAAATATAAAAAGCACTTTTGCCTCATACATAATAAATAACACATAAAAGTTATTCTATGCAAATAAACCTCTTTTAATGCAATTCCCCAGCTCAATAAGACATTAAAAACAGTCAAACTTCTCTCAAACTAAAAAGCCATGAAATTTAAAAAGTTTAACACAGGAAAAAAAACCCGTAAATGCATGCTCAAACACACTCAATCAGCATGTAAAATTGTTCTTGCACAAGTAAATAGCGAGAAAATTGACAATGGAAAAAATTTACAAGTGCTTGTATAAGTTAAAAGAGACACAAAAGAGAAAAAAGTGCAACAAACAAATAGGAAAAGTTGAACTATTCACTTTGTCAATGTAAAATAGAAACACAATTTCAATTTTCTACTAATATTGAGAATATTTGATTTTGTATTTTTTTTTTGGTAACGAAAACTTTTCATTTTACAAAACACATTGCAAATATATATTTTACAGTTTGAGTGACTTGAGAACTAGTTTCGAACAGTTTTTGTTTTTTTAGTTATTTCATTTTTTTTACTTTTAAAGAGTTATGTCATTTGATATGGAAAAGTACCTGTTGTGTATGACAGACAATCTGATTTGAAACGGAAAAACTTTTACTCAAATGGCAAATTGAATATTAGTCCTAATAGTTTTTGGCACAATCAGTTGAAATACAACTCAAGTCGTTACAATTCCCTAATCAGTAGTTGCAGAGAGTTTTTAAAGATAATCACAACAGTCTTCAAAGTGATTATTTCATTTTACATTGATCTACACTGAAAGCTAAAAACGCCCCGCAGTACAAAATGATTTGGTCCGGAGACGGAGATCTTTGATTAACGCTTACATGGTCTTTGATGAATGCCATTTTTAACGAATTTCCAAGTAATTTGGAACAAAAATTCGAGCATTATGGGCACTCTTTTAGTCTATGCATATTACGCTGTGTGGTCTGCGGGGCGTTTTCAACTTAGAGTGTAGGCGATTGAAAAAAGTAACAGAAAAAAAAATTGAGTTCAATTAGTTTTTAAAATGGTTTTTCCCGATTATTATTTGTCTTTAGTTTCTCATTAACACTCGTATGACGAGACACCAGTAAATGTAATGAAAAAATGTAAGTTGATTTGAAATGAAAATAAAAACTAAGCAAAGTTTTAATTTGGAATTTAATTGAAAAAATTAATGATTCTCTTATTTCTACTTCAGTTCAAAGCCATATTCTCAGGTGGACAGTAATATTAAATAGAATTTTTTTCATGGTTTTTATTACTTTTTCGTTTTAAATTTTATTACTTTATTTTCGTTTGCTTTGGAAAATTTTAATTGGAATGTGGCTTAGCCTAGGAAACTTAAGAAAAATATTAAAATTTATCTGTTTTGTGATTATCGTTCTTTGAATACTAAAACGAATTTTAAATTGAACGAATTTATTTTAAACTCCAAAGGATATTAAGGGAATTTAAATTCATTCAATAGTTAAAGTCGTTAAATGGTGGTAAGTTCAATTCAAATTGGAGGGTAGAAAAAAAATTGCGGCACAGGCGGCTTTTGAATGACCTCGGTGACAATTTTTTGAATTTCTTTGACACTGCTTAGAAATTATTGGAAAAACTAGACTGCCTTGTTAAGTAAAACCTTTAGAGATTATGAAAATCAGAGCGAAAAGTCAAAAAAATGGTGAGGATGATAATAAAAATTTTTTAAAAATTATAAAACCACCAATTACCAGGGGGTAGTCTGGTCACTTGCCAAGAAAAAAATAATTTTTTATTTTGGAGCATCTGGCGGTTTTGGCATTTGGAGGGTGAATTTGGCGCGACCTAACTACGTTATCTTGCTATAAAATTAAGATCCTGAGATTTAGTGATGTACCATCCCACATTGATTTTTCCATTGATTTCAGGAATTAGACAACAGATACTACAAATGCCTTTAAAACAAAATTTTCTGATGGAAATCGGAAGTCACAGAGCTGCATAATAACGAAAAACAATGACATTTCCAAATGTTTTCCTATAAATTTTATATCATCTATTTTCATTATTGAATGAACTGAGTACTATCGAAATGCACTTTGCTAAATCGTTTCGAGGTAAGAAGTTCTAATTTTTTATTATTATGATTGTTTTTATTCTCCTTGGTTCAGTGCATTCTTTTAACATCTTTTTCAACCAATTTGTGCTTTATAATACATTGAATAACATCATCATCATCATCCTCATGATTGTTATTATGATGTCTTTCAAAATATGTAGTTTTTGTTCTATCCTTATGTCACTTTTATTATTTATTGTTGTTCAAAAAGATGGTTAAGAGAATAAAAACGAGGTAACTGGCTCAAGCAATAATAAATATATGAAATAAAACAACAAAGTCATTGCCTATTATTATTATTATTATTTTTATATCAGTACCCATCCAGTTCAGCTTCTACGAGATAAAAATGCATGAATTCTGACCACGTTTCTGCACTAAAAAATTTTTTGTTCCTTTTTATTATTATTTTGTTTTAAAATTAAAAAAAAAACTTTCTTGAAAATTTATTTGTATGACTAGAATAAATTAAGCAATTTTAATTACCATTTTATACAAAAGTTATATAGCTATAAGTACGTGCATCTTTTCTCTCACATTTTTCATCGTAGTTCGAATAAATGTTCACAATAACTTACGAAAGATAATAATAATAATAATAATAATAGAAATATAACAGGAGAGGAACAGGAATATAGTTAGATATAAAATTCATTAGCCCACGGCAACAAAAGCTTTATTCTGTCTGTTTTTGTTGTGTTGTCTTATTCTATTTGTACAAATAGAAAAGGTTTTTTTTTTCTTCCATTTTTACCTAAAACTGGTTTTATTTTAATTTGCAGAAAAGTTTTCGCTGAACATGGAATTGATTTTGAACTTAATTAAACGTGAAATGTGATTAAGTGAATCAAAAGTACTTAGTTTCATGAAGTTCGAAGTAGTTTCCAAATAAGTTACCGTTGAAATTAGAAATGAATTAAAAAATGAATTACCATGTGAACCTTTTAAGCTCTGGGCCCAAACTTTTTACATTTACATAAATTTTTTAGACTTAGAAACGCTCAAAATTGCTAAAATTTACCGATTTGTTTTTTATTAATTTTTTTTTTTCATTTCAAAAAATTTCTGAGACGATGTAAAGTTCAAGTATGTATGGTTACCGCTAGTTCACTTACATTCACTAAATGTCCATGTATGTGAATACGAAAAAAAAAGAGAAAATTTTATTGTTTTTCACATATTTCATTTTTTTTTCAATGTAATATGATTATTATTTTATTAAACGGAACAACAACAAAAAATAAAGAATCAAGTACACATACGACTTCAATTGCAGATATTTGAACACAGGAAAAAACCTTTTTTTTTATCATTTTATTTGTTCATTTTGATGAAGATATGTAATATATGAAGATGATGATGATGTAGTGTTTGTGTTTTTGTTAGTTTTTTGATTGTATTTATCAATTGCTGTTGGGCTGATTTAAAAGGATGTCTGAATTGAATCCGGTGAAAACAGGAAACTCATCAACAAGGACTTGCAGGATGTAAAATTTTTATTTTATTTGAAATTGCATTCAAATAAGGTCAATATGCCATTTATGCAATTATGTAACATAAGATACACATTTTTTTTCTCATATTCATGGAAACCCAAAACCATACGTAAATGTATTTAAACAATTTCAATTATCTATTAATTGCTTTTCTATTAAAACCTTTTAACTGATGGCATTTAATTTTTTGATTAAATATATAAATGAATTATGTGGAATTTTAATTTTATATGATATTTTAATTATTTTTCGATTCAAACAATTTAATTAAATAGATTAAAAATTATATTTAACACATTTTTTGAATTCTCATATGAAATTACAAATTCCGTATAAAAATGCACATGTAAGCATTTCAGGACATAAAATTTCAAGGAAAAACTCAGTTTCTCGTATCTTTTAATTTTTCTTTTCTTTTTAAATAGGTATTTAAATTACACAGGTTACCATAAAAACATCTCATTTTCATTGCATTTTATTAGAGCACAAAAACCACTTTTATTCTTAAACCAACAACAAATTTATATTATTCAGCACTTTTTACTTGCTATCACTAAAACACAAATTTAAAAAACTACCGACAAACTATAATAAGGTATTTACATCACGATTATCACGTATGTTATTGTCTAGGACTAACCAGATACCTATTTGTTTGTGCATGAAATAAATTTTATTTGCCTTTTATTTTTCTACGTTATTTTTACCGTACCTTTAATTTTATTTTTCTTTGGTTTTAAAAACTATTTTTGGGTATTTAAACATTGGCCTGTTTGCATAGATATGGTTTTTGCTAAATACGACTCAGATAAATGGTTTGTCTAATTTAATTAATTGTTTATAAATGAGAATTAATTTTGTGCTTTCTCGTTGTTTTTTTTGTTTGAATTTTGCGTCTTTGTTTCAACATAAGATTGTTTTTCGCTTTAAATGCTTCAGTTGCTGTGATATGGATTAAAGTTAATTCATGGAAAACAAAATTGAGTCATCATTTGTTATCTTGATTAAGTGAACTAGGTATAGAAGCAGATTTGATTTAACATATTAAATGATTATTATTAGTCCATATTAATGGCAAATAATTAATTATATTTCCTAAAATTTCTCATAATTAGAAAACTAATTGAAATTTTCAACATTCATTTGATACCTATTCATGTGAAAATAATATTCTCAGTTATAGAAAAACACTTAAAATTGTATTTCATTATAAATATTTATGTTTCGAGGGAAATTGATACACCAGAATCAAATCAATTTTGGATGGGGAAATAATTAGTTCCCGTTTTTTGTTTCATAATTTAATGTTTACGAAAATATCCTTGAAAAAATACGCTTTCGACACTGCTTTGCTGTTAGAGGCGATTTGTACTGTTGAAATGACATTTTTTTAAGTTACGTGATAAACCGATTTCTAAAAAATATCGCGAACCGTGAAAAAAAAACCTGAAACGCGAATAACGGCGGATCGTGAAAAAAGACAGACGGACGGACAGCATGACTGCCCACAATACCGGCATTATTTTAAAAAGTGCACTAATAATATTAAAAAAATTAAAAATTAACCCCACAAACGCCCCGTAATCGCTTTACATGCGGGGTTATCGCCAACCACTACGAGGTGATTAACGGGGCGTTTTCAATATAGAGTGTACGAATGTATTGCATAAATTCAGGGTATGTTTTGAAATTGCATATGTACGACGCACTTTCATGCGCCACTCAGTTTTTTGCAATTTTCCATTCCTAATTTTTCTATAAATAGATTGAATCATTCTTTATTATCTTCAGTAAACCATCAATAACATGCTAATGTCTATTATTTTGATGTTAAATATTCATCTAATTTCGGTGTTCGTAAGGTTGTGTCTATAAAAAACGTCCATCGCTGTACTGAGGCAAAATTTAATGAAGAAAAATTACGGAATTAGCTACAGCTTGAACTTGAAATATGTTATCCCCAATAAATACAAAAATTCAAATCCTCAAATAATAAATATTTCCATAAAAGAGATGATTTGATATGATGCTCATCTAAAAATGAACAGATAATTCAGTTGATTATAAAATCAAAATTTATGAACCTTGATATTTGAAAAATTAACAAAACCAAAATAATTATTTTCAATTCCATTATTTTCAGATAAATAAATTACATTTTCAAACCACAAAATTGTTGTACCTATTATTTTGATGTAGCACCATAATCATTTTTGATGTTTATCACTATTCAAAATAAATTTATCAGTTTTATCCTGGTGTGCTTTTACAGTAAATTTTATTTGAACTGACAAAAGAGGTTTTTATGGTTAATTTATTTCAAATCACAATGAAATATGAAAATATGTTTGAAAATGTGTTACGATAAAAAAAAGATTAATTTTGACAACTTTAAGACGTCATGAAAGGAGAAGATGTTTAAATGCTTCATTAATTTTAGATTCAATTATATCATAAATATAAGTAAAAAAAATCAATTCAAATAAATAAGAATTTTAAAGGAATATGAAAAAAATTAAAATTTAAAGACGATGTGAGTTTAAAAATCGGCTTAAAAGTTTTTGATCCAAAATGTTGGGAATTAGTGGTAAATTTTTGTCAACCAGGGAAAATTTCATTGAACTTCTTTATTATTATAAGGTTATAAAATCATATTTGTTATTGTAATTTCATAAATTTAAATCATGATAAAACTTACCGTTACACACATTTTTGAATATGAGCCACATAAGCAAACTATCAGAATTTGTGTTCAAATGAAAAACTTTTTCCACTCACATGGGCAACTCGTTTAATATTAACTAACAAAAAAAAACAAAGAAGTTTATGATTTAATATAATTTTTTTTTCATATAAGCATAATTTTTTTCCTTTTCATATAAACTTTATCTGACACCTTGTTCATTAAATGCTAATAAATTGTGTGCAAGCATAATAATTAAGATAAAATTAATAGCCTTATCTGATTTATGTTATGTTACATTTAATTACTTCATAAATATAAATATTTTTTTTCTTCTTTTCATATATGCTTAAATTCCCTGAATATTTCTAAAACAACCGAAGTAAAAATGATTCATATTAGTCATGCAAAGTAAGTAATTACAAAAAAAAAACTCTTTTTTTCGTGAATGTGAGTGTTTGTGATGGAAAAATTAATTACGCTAATAAATGAATTTTATCATGCTCCTATGAGAAGTAAAAAGAGAGTTAATTTGTATTTCTGATCATTTCGCTCTACAAAATTCTGCCAGACTGAAGAAACATGTAAGAAAAAGGATTACTGTTAGTTGAATGTGCAAGTAATTTATGATGTGAGGAAGAGTGACAGATGACAAAGTAATAAAATATTAATTGAAATTTTATTGCATAATATATAAAAATGATACGTATTAATAAATTAATTAAGTTAGATGTCAATTGTTTCAAAGAAACGGTAATGAAAGATTGGTAATCATGGTAATGAAAATACCATGAAAGTTCATTCATTTTCCTTATGAATTTCCTTTAAATTTCTTTACTTTACTCAACTTTTTGATTTTATTTCATTTTAATACATTCAATATTCCAGGAATTTAATCTCAGTCATTCCAAGCATAAATTGAATTGAAAATTCTTTTTAATGTTCAATTTTCCATGAAAAATCAAAGAGATGTAAAAAATTGGAATTAAGCTAATCATATGATCAATATTCCATATCCACACATCCATGGCTTTAATATTCAATTGAAAATGTTTTGAATTTCAATAAGAGTTTCCACACCAAAATATGAAATATGTTTATTTTTGTCATTTTAATGCTTTTACGGTGATTTTGAGAGAGAGATTCAAAATACATTTCACTAAAATACCACAAAAAATTGTATTCCAATCGATATAAAGGCCAATGAATGTTGATGTAACACAAAAGTCATGTAAAAATGTGTACTTACTCAA
Organism: Culicoides sonorensis; assembly: GCA_900002565.1. Taxonomy (NCBI): domain Eukaryota; kingdom Metazoa; phylum Arthropoda; class Insecta; order Diptera; family Ceratopogonidae; genus Culicoides; species Culicoides sonorensis. The sequence goes on from LN483357.1 coordinate 376,415, forward strand.
TATACAACATGTTATGTTTGTCGGATTCATTTTCTATCAAAAATCTGATGCATGTTGAGAATATTTAAAGTGATTCTCTGTAAAATTCATAGAAAATCAGACGAAAAATTGCAACATATAGATATTTCATAGGAAAAGATATCATCAGATTGAATATCAAAATCTATATCTTGGCTTTCATGTGCACACACACACACATAAAAATAAGATTGGATTTTATTTCATTCAAGTCAATCAAATTATGTTAAAATTCATGAAGATTCACTTATTTTTTTTCTTGATTTTATATATTTTTGCAAGAATGAGAGAAGAGAAAATCATTTTGATGTGATTTATTTATTTATTTATCATAAATAAGAAAAAGAAAAAAAATACCAAGATTTTGAATACGAAGACAAGCGGAAACATGTTCTCTAGGTTGTTTTTTCTTATTATTATTATTATTAGTACTATGAAATTTTCATATGCAAAATGCAACATTTTCAATCATGTGAAAAGAAAATATGTTGTTACGTGGCATGGTATGAAAATAATGATAATAAAAAAACATATTTTGCTTGAAATTTGAATTTTATTGCTATGAAAACAAGCGACTCGTACAACACATACAAGAAGATGAATTGTTTTTATGCAATTCTAATCTTTCATGACTGATGATACTCTATTTTTTATTTATTTATCTTTTAGGAAAGCAAATATACGCTTAGATTCTTGTTAGTTATATGAAAAAAACATGGCAGGGGCAATTTTCTTCAAATATATGTTTTTTTGTTTTTCTATGTAAATTTTAGCGTATATTTTTTTAAAGCTGACAGCATTAAAATAAGTGTTTTCGCGAGTAAACAAATAATATTTACAATTCAGGTAAAATTCTCAAAAAATCATCAGGATTTCAAAATAACAAAAAAATATAATCAAATGTTATACACTCAACGCTTAAAAACAAGTTTGACTTTAAGAAAATCTGTCTGCTACTCAGTAAAGTGAAAAAAATTCCAACATCATAGATTATTTGCATTCCGATGGGACTCAGATCATTTAATATGAAAATATTTATGAGATGCAAAGTTTCCATCCAAAAATCGAAAAATTTTGAATTTTAATTTCCGGTATGGCGGAATTTTCCAAAATGGCTGACTTATCTAATATTACGAAATGCAACGCAAATAAAACGTTCTTCGCTAATTAACTCACGAAAAAATCGCATGATCTAGAACAAATGAGCGAACTTAAAATGCCGGAAATTCACAAAATGGCCGACTGATTCAAAATGGTTCACTTCACTCTAAGTTGAGAACGTCCCGCAGTACAAATTGATTTGGTCGGCAGACGGAGATCTTCGATTGACGCTTACAAGGTGTTTGATGAATGCGCGTTACAATCCAATACACTTTACACTTCATCCTCTTTTTTTCCTATCGAAAAAAAATACAAAATATTTTCTTATATTGACATAAAATTCAGAATTGACACTGTTTACTGATTGCGTTATGTATTATAAGTCCACTGAGCCTTTTTTCTGTGAAAATGTTGTACCTTACAGCGTTTTTATCTTCGTTAATGTAATGTGAATATCAAACCTGTTATTTTTTCCTAGCAATTTTAAATAAAATGTGCATTCCGTTCTCTCTTTTGGGAGGCTCATTGAATTTAAAACTAAGTTTATCGAGTCATATAATTTTTTTTTATACATCATCCAATCATTGTTGAATAGATGTTAAGAGTCCATTGAAAATTCTTCTTTCATTTTATTTTCGTGGGAAATATTGCATTTTAAAATGAAATACTTTCAAAATGATGTAACTTTTGATATCATTGAAAAAAAATATCCATTTACTTGTCAGTGAGTGCACTTAACTTCATTTTAGCGTTTGAATGACTGGTTGTGGTTAAATTTTTTACACGCCTAAACATAATCCATAAACAACAAAAAAAAAAAGGCTTTGTTGAAACATTTTTTTAAAGTTCTGCAAATATTTTGCACATTTTCTTTTAAAAATGTAAACATTTTTTTCCTCTCTTTCTTGAATTTTGTATTGTATTTTCATCTATCATGGGATGATACAAGCGAACAATGTACATTTTTTTGAATGAGTTTCATTTTAGCTTTTCCTCACTTTTATGAAATAAAATTTGATCAGTGATGGACTGAAAAGTGTTGGACATGCCCTTCAAATTTTGGTTGTGGACCCTTACAAGTTCAATGACACTTAATTGAAAAAAAAATTATGTAATTTGAATTTTTTCCTTTCCAGGTTACTTTTTTGAATTGTAACTCAAATACAGTTACTGCTCATCTCTATTTCGTTTAATGCGTTGACTTAACAAAATACCACGTTTATTTTATATTTCATTTTGTGCAAAAGAGCATTTTATTAAATTTGGCAACACTTTTTTGTAATGGTAATTTTTGAGCCTCTTTTCACTTATTTAACATTTCTTTTTATACATTTTTGTATTTTTTTATGTTAAAAAAAAATTTATATATTTTTTGTTGTTGTTGGTTTCGCTACAATTGTGTAATGTGTAATATTATTCTAGTTGAGGTTATAAAAGAAGAAACGTAAAGCATAGGACACAAATGTTTCGTCTCTTGTGTATTAGATCTTTCATTTCAATTTGTTGGTTCAAAACTTGGTTTTATCTCAAAAAAAAATACAGAGAAAAAAGTAAATTCTTTTACAATCAGATGAAATATGTTGCTGAAAAAATGTGAAATCATTCTTAGAATTGAATTCTCAAATGTGTCTTGAATCAAAAGAAAAAAGTTATACTTAACTTGAAAAAGGATTTCATCAGAACTGAAGTTATCAATTTATATTTCCACTGAACTACAAAATTGAAATGCATCAAGTAAATTTAATTTGCAGTGCGATCATTTAATTTGCGTATTAAAGGTTTGACGTTGTATATTTAATGGTTAGTCAAATCAAAATTCATATTGTTAATTTAATATTCAATAATAATTTTTTATACATTATACGATGAAGTACTAAAATTCGATATTATGACAACAATTAAAAAATTATAAATGAAATTTGAACGTACATGAAACGTTTCACGCTTAGCTTTTATTGAACAACGATTAGAGAGGGTCGAATTTTGTTTAAAATTTTAAAAAGAAAAAAATATTATAGAATTCTTACCCTAGTGATTCTGGGGCAAGAATTTGATGTTCAAAGAAAGATTTCAAATTGAATTTCAAGATAATTTTCTATATTTCAAAAAAAATCATGTCTTTAAAAAGGCAAAGTTAAACGATGTATGAGAAAGTTGAAGGCAATTTTTACAGTTTAATATTTAAGAAATGATTTTAAAAGTATTTCATCGATTAGATATTTTTGGAGTAATTCCATGTTCGAAAAGGGGAGCAGAAGGTGATGTTGAAACACCTCTAAGAGGCTCTGATCGGAATGCTTCACTCCCAACCTAAAACCAGTGGGGCACCAGTGGAAACACCCTTTTCCACTGGTCTCCAACTGGTGCCCCACTAGTTTTGAGTTGAGAGTGTTTCAATGTCGATTTTTGACCAAACGAACAAATTTTAATTTGATTTTTAAGAAAACTTTTTAAATGTACCCTCTCTACCATCATATTTACCTCATAAAATTATCACAATATCTGTATTCAACAAATATTGATTTAGGAGTTTATTCGATATATTCGATTATTGAAAGTACTATTTTCATGCAATTATACTGAAAAGCATGTTCACACGAGTGTATCAATTTTAATATATTTAACGAATAGTTGATCCCATTGTTGTTATAATATGCAAACATAACTCTCTGTAATATAAATAAATTATTAAAAATGTCTAAAATAAAAATAACACTGTGTATTTTTCGGTGTAATATTAAAGTGCATTGTATTGTGGAATTTTAATTAAAAATACATATGCATTTTGTGATTTGACTGGAATTTATTTACGAAAGTGCAGTTTTACGGTTGTATTTCTTTAATAAATCACCAAATTTATACTTTTTTTTTACTTGTCAACTATGTGTATGATTTAAGCTGGATTATCCATAAAATTTATTAAAATATTTTCATTGCAGAGGTTTAGCTTGTGAGATTTATGAGATTTGTGTAATAAAATTTGTCATCATATTCGCGATAAAATTCAGCAAGGTAAATAATTAAAAAATGTATGGTAAAATTTGTAATTATTACAATAAATGCTCTAGTTATAATCGGGTTTTACCGTGAAATTTTTGATTTTTTCATATTAAATTGATTAAATTATATTTTTTTTATATCAAAAACTTGTAATATACTGGAAGTTATCCAGAAATCAGTTCTAAAAACACGTTTTAAAAAGGTAAAAATTCAAAATGAGATATTTCATTCTTCTACTATTGTTTTATGTGATCGCCGTTGAAGGTAAAATACGTCAAAATGAGGTATCATAAAAATTTACAATTTTCATTCTCATTTAATTAGCATTTGGAGGATCGCAAAGGCCATGTAAAAAGACCCCGAATGTGAATGATAAATCAATGAAATGTACACCACACGTTTCCTTCAAAAAAGACTGTAATATTTGTGTTTGTGGAGCAGATGGCACTCCAGCATGTACTAGAAAAAATTGTGGCAAAACAAATGAGAATCCAAGAACTTTTAAACTGCGTAAGAAGAACAAAAACAAAGGAAGCATGAAAAAGGGAGGCAATGAAAAGAAGGAAAACAAAGTATCATATTTTGTGCAGGATTGTAATTCGTGTGTGAAATTTGGAAAAGATGTTTATTGCCATCAAATGCAATGTAAAGCAAAAAAAAATTAAAATTTTTAATAAAGTCAGAGAATCACAATAAAGAAAAAATTAATTTCACGTTTAAAAATTCATTCAAAACTTTTGATATAATTTCATTTTGTATAACAAATCAATTCACAATTTCTCGTATTTTACAGCCTTTTTTCAATTTAAAACTAGAACTTCTGATAAAAGAAAACCAGAAGTTTAAAATTAAACTTGAGATAATTTTTGTTATGGGATTTTTCATAATTTTTCTTTATTTACTTGTAGTTTTAGGTAACTTAATACCCTGTTCCAAGTAAACTCCTGAATTTCAAGAGCTCAACTCCTTATATTTCAGAGTTGAGCTCCTCGAACGATAGATTTTTCATTTTTACAAGTATTTCATATTAAATTTCAATTGCAGAGTCATTTGGAGCTAGACAAAATCTTTATAGAAGATTTTTGAAAGCGGATAATGGGAAATGTGTGCCTGGAGCAAGATTTGATCACGAATGTAATAAGTGTGTTTGTGATCCATACGGCACAGCTGCCTGCACTCAACAATTATGTGGCGAGGATGATGCGCAATGCAAACCAGGAGAAGCTTTTCAAATACAATGTAATACATGTATGTGCAAAAAATCTGGAAAAAAAAGTGAAGCCTTGTGCACAGCTAATGATTGTATTCACTGGCCAGATTAGATTATACAAGGGCACCACAGCGGTCTCAATGAGTCGCATTGTGGTCATGAACATTTTGAAATAAAATATTCTCTTAAAAATTCTCTTTGCATCATTTTATTCTCAAACAAAAGTAATCTCTTCAGATCATCATTTCATGATAAAAATTCATTTAAATTTAAAGGTGCAAGATTTCTATGATTGAAGTGACAGTTGTTTACCGACGATCGTTACATTAAGACTACATATAAAATATCATCATTTAAACTTAAAATATTACAGAAGTGATAAGAAATTTTATAAAAAAAAAACATAATCATGAAATTTATAATTATTCTACTTATGTGTGGTCTCGTTATTAATATTCAAGGTTAAATTACATGGTATTTGAAAAAAAATCAAAATTAATTTGATTATTTTTTTAAGGTTTAATCATTACAAAAAGATCGGCAACTGAAGAAGGATGTGAACCAGGAACAACTTTTAATATTGATTGTAATACTTGTAAATGTTCAGATGATCGGGTTCCAGCATGTACCAGAAAGGCCTGCCCACCACAACTTTCTGACAACAAGTTAAACAATAAGCGGTCTGTTGATGACAATAAAAATAAATGTGAACCAGGCAAAACATGGCAAGATGAGTGTAACACGTATGCCTACAAATTACTGATTTTATTTGATTTCTTTTGAATTCTAATTTTATTTTAATCATTTTAAGGTGTTTTTGTTCAGATGATGGTGAAGCAGCCTGCACTTTAGCACTCTGTCTCAAGCGGGATGATAAAAATACTGCAAAGAGATCTATTGATGACCACAAATGCACACCAGGAGCGACCTGGACTAAGGACTGCAATAAGTAAGTTTATTAAAATGAAGATGTTAAGGCAGAAATTTCAAGTAGTGACTGTAGTCTTAATTTGACGAAATAAATAAATAAATAAATTTTGAATTTAATAATAATTAATTATTTATTTCAGTTGTATTTGTACTGATAACGGAGAACCTGTTTGCACTGCAGCACTTTGCCTTTGATTTACTTCTGTATTTTTATGTTTTTAAATGAGAAATAAATAAATTAGTTTTAGAAAATATCTGGATCATATATGTTTTAATATTTTCTGAGGTTTATCCCATTTTCATTTTCAATTTCAGTTCAATTTCCAAAAAATATGCATTTTAATCGATGAAATACAATGATTGACAAGCGCTTTCAATTAAAAACTGCCACAGGTTTTATTCATTGTTCAATACTGTATATTTTTTAATCAATTTCAAAACTAATACGATGCTGATAACGAAAAAAATTCATTCAGATTGATTTGTCTATATTGCAATACAAAATAAAACTAGATTAGAACTAACCGTATTAAGTGATTTGATTTCAATTTCGAAATTTAATCAATTAAATTAAATTTAACTTCATTAAAAAGTTATGAATATTGAAGATCTCACTTACAATATTTAAAGTAATAAAGTATTAAACAATAAAATTTCAAACAATGAAGAGATTTTTACTTTGTCTTACAATTTTCTTTTTACTTGAATTCTGCCCCCGCATTCAATGTATTGGAAGAGATGATGACTCATCAGAATCAAACGAAGCAGAGCCTCAACAGTGTCAGCCAGGATCTGTTCGTGAAAATGATTGCAATACGTAAAATATTATTTAATAGAAGAAGTTTATTATTTAAAAAAAAAAATACTTTTTAGATGCACTTGTGGTATGGATGGCATTGAATATTGCACGTTAGCGTTGTGTTATGATAAAAAGAATGCTGATCAAAAATTTGAATAGTTATTTTTGTATGTAAATGATCAAATCACATCGAAGCAATATAAAAAGCAAAGATCAATTTTGACATAACTGTCATTAATTATAACGAATTCCGAATAAATAAGTTCATCGTTTTGGGAAATTGCTCTTTGAAATATTATTAAAATTGATTTTCAGCTTTTTTCTAATTTCTAATTGGGCTCTCTCTGTTTTCGATTTTCTTTCTTTTTTGTTTTGGCTTGGTAGACGAAGTATCTCAAGCGTACGACATCTCGTATGGCACATGGCTAGGGTTTTATCGACATCCGCGTATTTCAAATATAACTCAGTTAACAATCATCTGACGTCCTCTAAATGATTTTAACTAACCGCAAGCAAAATACTAAGCCTATAATAAAAATAAAAACAAAAAAAAATCATCTGTTCAACAAAAAATTATTAAAAATTTACTTACCAACATTTTATGTTTTTTAACTTAAATATTAAAAGTTTTTCCAATTCTTCACTTAGACTGGTTAAAATTCTCAGTACTGCCTTTTAAACTGAAAAGCCTTATTCACTTCTTTATAGTTTCATTGTTAAATAAAACAAAATCTCTCTCTAAAAACACTTTTTCATCTTATTTCAATATGAAACTAAACAAAGCTCTTGATTGAGTAATTCTTAGAATTTTCAACACATTTTATGTAAACTTTCAAAATTTGTTTTAAATTTAATGTAAAACTGGGTTTTTACGTTACAAAACAAAGCATTATCTGACTCATTTTTATTATCACTTGCAAATATTCGAGCAGATCATCTTATCATAACAATTATCATCTGCATGCAAAATACTAATAATGTTTGAATAAAATAATATAATAACACATTTGTGACCATGTAAATATCTGTTTTTGTTTTGAATTTGAATTTCATGTGTGTATGCACACGTAACCGGGAATTTACAGTGATGTATTTTGGTTTAACATTGACTATGATCATAAAAATCATTTGTGTGTATTCATTTCAGTAAATAAATTAAAAGTTTACTGTATTGAAATGTTCAGTTCTAACCTTACGCGGTTTTTTATTGTTTCCTTTAAAATATTAACAGTCAATATAACACTACCGAGAATATTTCGCTGAATTATCTTATTATTTAATAAAATTGTTTATAAACACAGTTACTTTTTTTAAAATGAATGTTTGAACTAGTTCGGGTTTTTAAATTCAGAGAATTTTGATAAGAGTGCGGACTTTGCTTACGAAACTTAATGAAATTTCCATAACGTTCAGTATTGACCGGTGATTTTTTTTCGGACATGATTTTTTCTTTCGTAGTAAGTGAATAGAGAGATCGTTAGACACATTGTTGCGTTCTAACTCATATGCTAATGAATAATCTGCTGTATTTAAAGTAAGAGTAAAGACGCATATGTTAATTAGTACAAAAAAGACAGCGATCATGAGAAGATCTTAAATTAAAGAAAGAAGTTAAAATCGTGTTACAAATAATAAATAAAAAAAATTGAAATATAATAATATAAAAAAAAAACAATATGAAATTATACTTAGTGATACTTATGTGCGGGTTATCAGCCCAAGGTAATTCAGTGACAATATTTTGTAATAAACTGTTAAATTTACAGTTGTTTCTAGTGAAAAATTATTGTAATTTTATATAAATAAGAAAAATACTATACTCGATCCTTAGGCTTTGTACTTAAGGAAAGTTGGGATTTAAACTCAAAATAATTATATCCTGCTACAAAAACTTCGAAGTTTAAAGCAGACTAAGTACTATTTTATATCCATCAAACGTTATTTCTTTGAAATGCTCATGGTATCTGGAACATCTGAAAAACGATGAAAACGATGGTTTAAAGGCTAAAATAGAAAAATGATCTGAAAAAACTTATTCAAGTTAATTTTGATAATAAACTTACTCAATACCATTTTCAAGTTCGTACCCCAATATGATTACTTAATTTTTTCTTATTATCTGTCCTAACCTTAACCTGTGTTTAAATCTGTAATAAAAATTTGATTTTTATTCTATTAATAATTAAAGCATAAAACGCTGATAATGCTTGATTTTATATTCAAAGACTTTTTTATGTTGAAACATTATTTAAATGTAAAAAGTTCAAGGTAATTCAATTCCAAATTTGACAATCTCTGAATTTTTAATGTCATAACACTAGAACTATTCATACAAGTATCAATTTTAACACATATTTTCCATAATATGTTAAATAAATACTGATTTAATTTAAAGTAAATAACGATAAAATTAACACCTATTTATGAAAAATTCCACGAACTATTGACTTTTGTGACATGTTTGTAAACATGTAAATCAATATTCGTAATTTTGTTAACATTGATACTATTTTTTTTGTAATTATGATAGCACTATATGCATATCCAAGCGATACAGAGACCGAAACATCAGTCAACACATTGGATGAAAATGTGACACCAAGTGACAATCAGGTTTGTGTACCAAATGAAGTGAAAATGGAGGATTGTAATCGATGTAAGTTCATTCTAAAAGAAAACATTTTGATTTTATCATTTAAATATCTTCTTTATAATAGGCAAATGTGCTCCAAATGGTGTTGGATGGTTCTGTACAAGAAAAGCTTGTCCAGTTCCCGTGTCAACTGAAGTTGAACCAACTGAAACAAAGGAAGTGGCTCCTGCAGAACAAACTCAAGAAAGTCCATCAATGGAATGTGTTCCTGGAACCACATTTAAAAGAGAATGTAATACATGCACCTGTACAAGCACTGGATTAGCTGCATGCACAAGAAAAAATTGTGTCCAAAGACCAATAGAAGAGGGTCATATCGTTGAAAAAAGATCATCACCAGCATTGGAATGTGAACCAGGAACTACATTCAAAAGAGATTGTAACAATTGCCAATGCACTTCTACAGGAAAAGCAGTTTGCACAAAGAAAAAGTGTGTTCATTTCACAGATCAAACAAAACCCGTTGCTAAACGATCTGCCGGAGAATGTGAACCAGGAACTACATTCAAAAAAGATTGTAACAATTGTCACTGCACTGATACAGGACTAGCAATTTGTACGAAGAAAAAATGCAAAAATGTGAAAGATTTACCAAAACCCGTCTCTAAACGATCTACCGGAGAATGTGAACCAGGAACAACATTCAAAAAAGATTGTAACAACTGTCACTGCACTGATACAGGACTAGCAATTTGTACGAAGAAAAAATGCATTAATGTGAAAGATTTACCAAAGCCCGTCTCTAAGCGTTCAGTAGGAGAAAAAGAATGTGAACCAGGAACTACATTCAAGAGAGACTGCAATGATTGTCACTGTACCGAAACAGGATTAGCTGTCTGTACAAAAATGGGTTGTGTCAACTTCCTTCCACCCACTGAAACAACTGAAGAATTGCCCGCTCCAGAGAAAGAATGTGAGCCTGGAACTAGATTCAAACAAGACTGTAACTCGTAAGTTTACTCTAAATTATGTTAAAGTGTTTCTGAGTATTCAATGTATTTAAATTATCATGTCAGATGTATTTGTACTGAAACTGGGTTTGCAGTTTGTACACAGATGGGATGCTTATCAAATGATCAAGTAAAAAATTTCAATACAGAAGTTGTTGATAAAAATCAAATTGCGAAACGATCACCTAGAACTGCAAAAGGAAAATGTACTCCTGGACAAACTGTATTAGCAGATGATGGTTGCAATACATGCTTTTGTAAGTTCATTTGAATTAGATTTAAATGTAAACCAAACTCAGTTAATCAATTAACAGGTAACGCTGATGGATCAATTGGTGGATGTACTTTCAAATTATGTGTAAATCGTCAGGTTAGATCTGCAGCTGATAATTTTAACGATCCAACTGCACCTAACTTTTCATGTACACCTGGAGCATCATTTAAACATGCTGATGGATGTAATGACTGTAGATGCTCTGAAAATGGAAAGCATGCCGCATGTACTTTAAAACTGTGTCCTGGAACATTCGATAAACCACGACGAGACCCTTATGCACCCGATTTCCATTGCACACCAGGAAGTACTTTTGTCAATCCAGCTGATGGTTGTAATATGTGTACATGTAAAGAAGATGGAACTACAGCTGAATGCACACAGACTGCATGTGCTGATGAACATCACAAAGTTAAAAGATCACCTGTAAATAATGATCCTGCATCTCCAGATTTTTCATGTCAGCCAGGTAACTGATGAATTTTCATAAAAGAGATAAATTTGCTAACAAATCCTTCACTTTTAATAGGCACTTCTTTCAAACATGCCGATGGATGCAATGATTGCACATGTGCTGCAAACGGAAAGCTTGCTATTTGTACTTTGAAATTATGTCCTGGAACATTTGACAAACCACGTAGAGACCCTTATGCACCCGATTTCCATTGCACACCAGGAAGTACTTTTGTCAATCCTGCTGATGGTTGTAATATGTGTACATGTAAAGAAGATGGAACTACAGCTGGATGCACACAGACTGCATGTGCTGATGAACATCACAAAGTTAAAAGATCACCTGTAAATAATGATCCTGCATCTCCAGATTTTTCATGTCAGCCAGGTAACTGATGAATTTTCATAAAAGAGATAAATTTGCTAACAAATCCTTCACTTTTAATAGGCACTTCTTTCAAACATGCCGATGGATGCAATGATTGCACATGTGCTGCAAACGGAAAGCTTGCTATTTGTACTTTGAAATTATGTCCTGGAACATTTGACAAACCACGACGAGACCCTTATGCACCCGATTTCCATTGCACACCAGGAAGTACCTTTGTCAATCCTGCTGATGGTTGTAATATGTGTACATGTAAAGAAGATGGAACTACAGCTGGATGCACAGAAATGGCTTGTGCTGATGAACATCATAAAGTTAAACGATCACCTGTAAACAATGATCCAGCTTCACCTGATTTTTCATGTGTACCAGGTAATGAAAAGATGCAACAACATGTAAACCAAATATTAATTTACTGATTTATATTTCAAAGGTACTTCATTTAAACATGCCGATGGATGTAATGATTGCACATGTTCTGATAATGGTAAATTTGCTGCTTGTACATTGAAATTATGTGTTGAACCACTTTTCACTGGAAGTCCATATGAAGATGGATTTTCATGCAAACCCGAAGCAAGTTTCAGATATGAGTGTAATGACTGTCGTTGCCTACCAAATGGTAAAGCGGCCATGTGTACATTCAAACTATGTAATCCTGACAGTGTTAGAACTGTTCGTGCAATAACAAATCAAAACAATCCAAATCAACCGAATTTCCGCTGCACTCCCGGTGAACAATTTACCCACTCAGATGGATGTAACAGTTGTATTTGTAACCAAGATGGTAAACATGCTGCCTGTACTTTAAAGATGTGTATTACTGCTACATCACCAATACCTGAAACTGTTGCAACTGTTGTTCCGCCACAAGAAAAAAAATGTGTACCTGGCTCTCATTTCCCGTCAGACGATGGATGTAAGTCTTATCAAAATCAATAACTATACTGAAAATCAAAATAATTATAAATTACAGGTAACACGTGTTTCTGCACAAATGAAGGCAAAGTTGGATGTACATTGATGTATTGTGAAAATAGACCGCTTCAACCTTCATATGGAGGATTGCCACCAACTAGTGGAAATAAACCTAAAGCAGAACAACCCATTCAATTTCCAGTTGAAAAACCAAGATACAAGCGTGACGACAATGATGATTTATACAGTTTACCACATTTTGATACAAGTGCTCCTGGATTTCGGTGTGAACCAAATTTAAGATTTAGAGACAAATGTAACGCATGTTTTTGTAATGCACAAGGATTAGCAGCATGTACTGATGCACTATGTCCTGAATAAAAAATAAAATTAAAATTTTATACTCAAATGTTAAAGAATTTGAACACTTTGTTAAAAAAATTTGTGTTTTACAGCATAAAATAAATAAAATTTTGTAAGGAAATATTAAATTATGTTGAAATTTAATGCCTAGAAGAAAAACAATTTGAGATTGTCAAAGCAAATCTATTGCACACGTGTCATATCATCATCTCGCACAGGTAACTCATTTACGTTTCATTTTTTCCTTAATAAAATACTGATTTGATATTTAAAAAATTCATATACACGATATTTTTTGTGATGAAAATTTTTTTTTATTATCATGCAGTATCTTGATTCTTTTTTTCATTTAGCAGAAAGATTAAAATCAAGTGAGAAAAAAAATAAGCTTAGAGACGGAAAAGAACGATATACAATGTAAATATTTTCATAGTCATATAAATATGTATTTTGTTTTTATTTTTATTTCATTTCACACAATAAAATAACAATGTTTTACTTAAACATATCTCTTTTTAAGTTCTGGCTGTTCTTTTTTGTTTGTTTGTTATAAAATAAATGTCTGCCTCTTTGTTTAAAATACTGAAACATATTACGATAATAATATTGCCTATATTTTTAAAAGAATAACGAAATGAGAATGAAATTTTATCCAGAAGCTAAAAAGATAAAACTAAATGTGTAACATTTTTTTCCTCGTATTTATTCAAAGTTAAGTTACACATAAAATGAAAAGGCAGTCATCAGCTGTAAAGGCAAGAAATGAGAAAATGTTAATAATAAAAGAAATGAGTTACTTAGTAACATTTTAAAGGATTCAAGAAGTAAATATTTAATCATCATTTCCTTGTATTTTAACTTTAAAGCACATCAATTATTTAAAACAATGTTAAAGTCATTATAAATTAAATGGTAGAATGTTTGTACAAAGTTACACAAAAGATTTCATAATTTCATTTGTGAAAATCAATTCTAAGAGTTAAATTTATGATGATGTCTTTTGGTAAAGTTTTAAGTGATCTTGTAATTTATTTGTGGCTTAATTTAATGTTATTTTAATTGCGTGTTACTTTCAATTAAGAAAATATTCCATGAATTTGATTTGATTGTGAATTTAAAAGTATTTTCTGACAACTTGTGTTAAAAATTTGACATGAACTACAAACCACGTCACTCAATTAATTTTTGGGTTGAAAAAAATTGCAAGCGCACTTGCTCGAAACCGTCCAGTTTTAATTTAAACACTTCACAACAATTAAAATGAAAAAAATATATTCAATAACCCAAGGGAACCCCTCATCATCTCAAGACAACTCATTTAATAAACTCCACTTTACTTGATTTGACTACCAAATGTTGAAATCTCATCTATTTGTTTATTATAAAATTTATATCACGTTCACACACTTTTTGATGTATTTTTTCTCCCATTTTCTTCAAAGTGAGCACTTCCTTTCCTAAGTGTTTATTACAATCAAGTAACATAAAATGCTAAAAGCAGTTTCAATCCTGTTTTGAATATTTTACGTGATTCAAACGATTTATTTTTAAAATGAAAAACTTTTTTTTTCAACTTTTTGTATCATTTTTATAGAGTTATATAAAAAAAAATCAAGTGGGTGTTTGGTTGAAAAGTGATTCAAAGTGTATTAAAATGAAAAAGTGTTAAGAGTAGTTTTTCTAGTAAATGTTTATTAAAAGCAAATATTTTGTTGCTCTTTCTTGAAAAGAAAAAAGAAACTTGAAAAGTTACTTTCATTTTGATGTCTTTTCAATCATAACTTGAACGAAAAAGTAAAGATTGACGATTAGAATTATAATAAGTGAAGATCTAAAATGTTCTTACAAACTTTTAGAATAAGGCTTTAATTCACTAGAGATTTTGAAAAAAGTTTTAATGTCACTTTTTAAAAGAAAATGACCTGATTATACTCAAACGGAATATTAAAATATAAGAAATATTTGTGGTTATGATGATGATGATGGATTTGAATCTTCGTCAATGTTCTTTTTCTTTTACTTGCAAAGTTTTTTTGGGTGCCCTGTTATGATTATGCGCCAAAATGTCCTTTTTTCGTCATCTGATTTTTCAATGTAAATTCTAACTAAAAACAAGATTGATTGAGATTTACAATTTTTTTTCCACTGATAATGAACTGAGTTTCATTCAAAAACCACAATAAAAATCCCAAAAAAGTGATATAAGCTAATCCATGACACAAACCATATTAAAAAAAATCAAAGAAGGAACAAAAAAAGGAAAAATAATCTTTTTATTTGTTTAACAAAAAAAGAGCGACAATGAACTCATGAACCTACTTTACATAAAACATAAATTTTTGGGTCAAAGTTAGATTAAAGAATAAATTAGGTACGGATTGACTTGACATTGATTAAAATTTTACCAAACAATAAATTAACAAAGGTTATTTCATTATTTGACAATGTGCTTCCATTCAAATTTATCACTTTAACTACCTTTTTATTTATTTAAAATATATTTTAACATCCTACATCACATTTCCATGGTATGTTGGTGTCTTATTTTTATTTTGTGGGACAATGTTTATTTTGTTTATTTTCCAGAAAAGTTAATTTTTCCTTAAAAATATTTTTTTTTAAATGTTTTCTTTTTATTCTTTTAAAAAAAAATTTAATAAGGTTGTGAGCTATTTTATGAATTTATAACAAAAAAAAATATACTCAACAAAATGAAAAATAAATATATTTGTTTGTTGAAATCAACATCTTGAGGGTGTTTACTTGTTTATGGTGATTACTCTGATTACCAAAAAAAAAAAACACAGGTTTGCAATTGAATTGAAGAGAAAAAAGTTTTTTTGAGTTATAAAAATATTTTAACGTTATTTTTGGATTTCGAAATAAAATCTAGACGTCTATTTTTATATACCAAATATTTTTATGAAAGAAAAAATTTAACAAGATTAATATCAATTGCTCTTTTCCTTAAACTTTTGAAAAAGAAAATTAAGACTTTAATTTTTGTTTCCCTGAATAAACGGTGTAAAATGTTCCTGAATTTTTTTCAAAGACGATACAAAAAAATTATAATCTTCTTAAGATAATCAGTGTTACGGTGTGTCACCTTTTACAAGATTTCCTAACCTTTTGTTGAATTTAATCCTCATAAATTTTCATTTATATTTCCTTTGTAGTTTAAGAAATTTTTAAGGGTGTGAATTTCCTTAAATTTAAAACAGCGCACGTTAAAATCAGACTAAAATTTGCAAGAAAGACGACTGATTTGAAGAAACATATTCTTTGTACGGTTAATTTCAAAGATATCTGAAAATTGAGTTTTTCAATTCACCTAAAATAAGAGTCGAAACTGCCAGTAGGAAGAAAATGATGCGAAAATTTTTCAATATTTGAAGTAAACCTCTTAAAATGCGAAGCGGGTCCTTTAACAAAATTTTGAACGATTTTTCCCTAAAAAATAATTGAAAAAAAATGAATTTCAATTACATCATACGTTTTTTTTTTACATTGAATCAGTTCAATTAATCCATTGATTTGTCACCTTTTTATTTGAACACATTAAGCCCTATTAAAATTTAACATCGTTTGATCAATGAGAACACTAATGCGTGGTAATGCCCTTTAAATTTTGGTTTAAATATGGAAAAAATACTTTTATAATACAAAATCGAATTAAATTTAATAAGCTTCATATTACCAGACATAAAAATATTAATTTTTTATGAGCTTGAATAAAAATTTCATATCAGAATGAACGATTGATGAAATTTATGTATCAGGAAAATGAAAATTAAAAAAAAAATTTGCACGAATGAATATTTAAATTATATTTAATAATATGTACTACGAACCATTTTAATGGTTCAGAGGTGTTATTTAATGATTTTTTTTCTTCTACTGTTGGCGAAAATTTGTGCCATAAAAATGTGATAGGACATAAAAATAGGTTGTAAAAAGTTTCTAAGAAGGAAAAAATTGTTTAATTGAGATTCATTTTTTTCATTTATATTTTAATTTTACTTGTATGAAGGCGTGTATTACAGTAAAATTCAAGATGCAACTTTTAAAATCTAATAAAAGTTCTGTCTTAATAAATTTATTGTGCAGAAGTAAAAAGGAAATGATAGGTAATTACTGTACTCAACTATCTACAATGTCTTTTTATTTAGCTCTAAAATTGCATTCATTGTACGTTTTTACCACATTTTATGTACTTTTCCTTCACACGATACGATAAAATATATTGAAGACAATCAACATGACTGCAAAAGTTCATTTTCTACATGAATGAAAATTGCACGTGCTAATCACCCGTCACACTATTATTTTTCATAGTTTCACCTTTCCTGCCAGAACATCATTTTAACTCTTATGAGAGTATGTGAATGGTGAAATTTTCAAAATGTTAACTGCACAAAAGTGTAAACTTACTTTAAATTCTTGCATCGTAGTCTCTGAAGACTTGCCATTTATAGAATGTTGGTCGCTAGTTGTTGTACACATTTTCTATTAACTTGAAAACTTTTTCCATGAAGTCAATACATTTCATGATATTCACACTTCAACTCATTGTCAAGTTGTAAAATAAATTTCTCACAGGTGTATCTGTGAGTGTAATTTAAATGAAAAAATATTTCTTTCTGAGTGCTGAAATTCCAATTTAGCGTTAGTTTGTCTTGTAATCACCCCTAACATCATTTAATGAAGATGCAATTGCATAGACATGATCGGATCATGAACATTGCAATATGAATTTATTTTCTATATTCTCATTGAATGAATATTTGTTAACAAACTGAGAAAATTTTAAACCACGAGAAAAACCCATATTATTATTGCAATTACTTTGTCTTTGTACGACGCATCGTGACATTTACCTGACACAATGAATGCATAAATGTTGATGAAGCAACTGTGACATAGGGTGGTAAATTTTTCATAAATAAAATCATAATTTTACATCACGATTAACGTAAGACTATTAAATGATGATCTCTCTAATGAATCATGTAGAGAAGAAATAAAATATTTTTCAGGTTTTCCTTCATCACATCACACATTCAATATTTTAACAAATATTGAACTACACTACACATTCAACCGCAAGCTATATACTGAACATTATTATGTGGGAATAACTTTAAAACATTCATTTTTAAACTTGGTTCTGGAATAAATGTAGATATTTGACATGCATATGCTTGTTCAGGCATTAATACGTGAAGGAATTCAAGGAATGATGTTGCACACACACACACATACACATAAAATACATAAAAACTGATGTTAGTTGATTTAAAATTAGATTGTTCACTTGTTTTTTCATCTTTTATTTGCTCAATATTGAAATGAAAATGTATATTCTTTTTTATGATCTTATTTTATTATTATGTTAATGTAAGCAGGTTATATAAGGTTGATTTTTTTATTGACTTAAAATGAATATAATTTAAGCTGTAATTGTTCATTTTTATACTTTTTTGTCATCTTTGTTGCATTGTTGAAATTTTAAGGTTGCTAATTCAATGAATATGACTTCGCATTTAAATTTATTTTTATTTCATTGTTGAATTTGTAAGAGGTATTTTTGTCATTGATAAAAGTACAACGGCCTCCTCTGCGAGGTTTTTTCCACTGTTAACATTATCTCGTTACACTGTTTAAAAAAAATCGGAAAAATACTGAGGGAAATGGTCGGAAAAATCAAATAAATATTGAAATAAGGTCAAAATAATCGAGATTCTTAAGAAAATAAAAAAATTCTTAAAGCTTAAAGAAGCTCGTTGACCGAGTTGACCAAATTTGCTCAAGTCTTACTTAGAATACATAAAAATCATTCTGGGATTTCTAGGGGCACTGAGCCAAACCTTAGGGCGACTGGATCGGATGACAGTAAAAATTATAGGTCTCACGTGATTAGACCATAGATAAAAGGCTCATACTATGGAAGCTCTGGTTGAAGTAGTATGAACACAATAGGACCATTGGGTCGGCGATGGAGCTTAAAATAAGATCGGAAGACGAGAGACCAAAATCAAAATATTACAATATGATCCTCATTTTTTCATATCATTTATTTAATTGATATTATCACAAATTCTATGTAATATCATTAAATATTAAATATAAATTGTCAATTCAAATTATCAATTAATTTTAATATCCCTTTTGAAGATACATTGAAAAAAGCTCACAAAAAAACATATTTAATAAAGGACTATTATACAGACATAATAAACGATCGAAATATATTTACATTTAATTTAAATATGAAATCACATCACATCACATCAGATAAACAACATTAAAAGCAAATTTACAATAATATTCGATTCAATTTTATTTAAACAACATCAATACACTTTTAAAAAATATAAAATTAATTTGAACCACATTGATTTATTTTTTCTCTTTATCATATTTGGAGAACTCCAATCATGAGTTGTAAAAAGTTCTCGTAAAAAATGTGAGAAATTAAATCGAATTACCTTTATCACTTTTCATCTCAACAGTTTAAGTGACACTTTCTGTGTTTGATTACCTGTCCAAAATGTAACTCTTTGATATTTTTTTCAAGGAAATATTCTATCATTTTTATTTACATTTTCTAGAATATTTTGATATTGAAGGGAATTTCAATGATTTTCATATACTGCCCATACTTGGTACGAGGTAATGAACCATTCAAACATTCCTTTGCCTGAAACCATGCATGATTGACTTTTTTTTTATTTTATCATCATTTTATCTACTCTTCTTCTCTTATTTTATGCGTATTGACAGAATGAACTTGTGTATTTTTATGCAAATTCTTTTCTAGAAATCAACATGTTTTCTGGTAGATTGCTTGTAACCATTCAATTTATTTGTTATTTTTTTTGGGAAAAAACATCCGATGAATTGCTTTTTGTTATATTGAAACACGTACATTCAATGTAAATACATGTGCCACACAAAAGCAGCATTAAATTATGAATAAGAACTAGGAAATTTATGTGAATTTTATTAAATGGAAAACGTTACAAGGAAAACAAAAAAAAAGTTAATTAAAAAAGGACAGGCAGACTCATTCTCTGACAAAGATATGATTTAAAACTCGGTTTCAATCCAATTCAAAAAAATTAGAGCATCATAAATAAAAATATGGCACATGAACACATTTTAAACGCGGTTATCTGTCATTTGGGTAATTTAAACTAATTACAAATTGCGAAACAGCTTTGTTTATTCAAATTAAGCAATTTATTACATAAATGACCAAGTACAGTGGGACCTTGTCAAGGACAACAAAATTTATGGATCTTTGACCTTAAAACCTACAACACAAAATTTAAATTAATAACCAAAAAACAGATTTTCATTTAAATGAACAGAAAAAATGTGATGACATTGCTTTAAATTTCCAAGTAACATTTAAATCATAAATCAAAAAATGTACCTCTTGATGTCTCAATGGATGTTCATTCAAATTACATAACAACCATGTTTACATTATCCATTAAGAAAAAAATTTAAATTTATTTTCTCGTTTTTTTTTTGTATGACAAACAAAAACCGAAAAAAAAACATCAACTAATTACATTGACTCTTGTCTAGATGAAGAAAAACCAGTCAAATGGAAAGAAAAATCAAGAATGACATTGATTTAAAATTAAAAGAACACAAGCCAAGTATATCTTCTAGTCCTTAATTATGCTTTGGTTTTTGTATCCATCTGGTCGAAATATTTTAACATAAACTAATTTAATTTATTACAGAAACAGACTGAGAAAAAAAAGGTTCTTCATCATTTCTACTTGGAAAATTATTATAAAAACATTAAAAATGTTTCAGAGAATTGAATTGAATGAACTTTGATAATAAAAACATACTAAACAAAAAATGGGGCTTTGTATGGTCATTTTACAACAAAGATTCAGATGAATTTCAAATAGCAGAACATATGTTTCATTAAATTGAAATTATTGGGAACCTTTTTTGCCCAAGAATTGAAAAAAATACAATGAAATTGAATTAAATCACTGACTAAAATCATTTAAAGGCTTTTTGAACAGAACAATCTGAATTTTCTCTAAAAAAAACCCTTGTATGCATAATTTTTGTTATCTTATCTGAGTTACCCACAGGTTTTACTCAGCGCCCCTTAAAAACCTCAGGAGGATTTTTGTGTATTCTAAGTAGAACTTCGGCACATTTGAAACTCGAAAAACACAAATTAATTTTCATGTCCGGGACTGGATTCGAACCCTCGTCGCAGGATTCTTACCAATCACATCAGCCACTTTGTTGCCTTAAATTAAGTGCTGAATATTTGGATTCAAAATAAGATTCCTCAATATCACCTTCATTGCTTTCAAGTATTCCTTTTCAAAACCCTAACCGTATTGTATTTTTTTTCTAACTTCCCACGTCATTTATTTTGTATCAAAAATTTTGTATGTAAAAATTTCAAAAAAAACAATTTTAATGAAATAATTTTTAAACATGTAAAATTCAATATAAAACTTTCTTAATTGAATTTATTGCAATGATTGCAATTTTCATTTTAAAAAATGAAAAAAAAGTTTTACGATCAAAGTAAATTTATTATCATTTTGGCAAACCATGAATGGTTTCATATTTAAATTTAAAGTTTTTAATGATTTACAGCCTCATTTACCTGACTTTAATATTAATTTTATATATCGTTCCATAACTTGATCGTATTAATAAAAGTCATCATAAATGTGAATTTTTATTATATTGGAAATTTAATTTTTTTTTTTGCTTCTGTCTCTTTCTTTCACATTCACAATAACATGGGAAAAACAACAAAAAAAATGTTATTTATATCATCATCATGTTATTATTATTATTTTTATGTTGCAGCAATTTCTATAAAATGATATAAAATATATGGGCAATAAATTTTTATTTTATATATAATTTAATATGAAAAAGATTCAAAAGATGATTTGATTTTTCTGACCAAAGAACTGCATGTTATAGAATGATAATTTGTGTTCAATTGTTATTCAATGATGTCGGACATTGAAAATAAATTTTTCATTAATATTGCACATGAATAGTATGAAAAAATATAATAATTTTATATATTCTTCAAATTGGAATAAAAAAAATGACAAATAGCATGATTTCTCTTCAAATATTAACAATAATAATCTAAAATGGTTTGATCCACAAAATTATTGATACCAGAACCATTGGGTGTAATTTTTCATAATAAATTTTAATACAAAAGACTCATGTGATACTTTTATTCTTCATTTTCTAGATAAACAGCAGGTCTCCTGGCACATTAAAAAAATTATTCGCATACTCGAACAAAAACACGCAAATTTAATTATCAGTGAATTAGGTCAGACAAACTTAAATGGTTCTATTTGTTTCCAAAACCATAAGTTTATTCAAGGAAAAACAAAATCAAAAACGACTAGAATCGAAATTAATTATTAATACACAAAGAACTTGTGTCTGGTTACTTAATATAGTAAAGGGAAATTTTGATTCAAAATTAAGATTTATTGTCTCGAGACACATAATTCACAAATTGAATATAATGTAATCAAAGAAGTTATTTATTAATTTCAATAACAAGTCACAATACTTTGATATTACGATATGGGATGTATTCTTGAAAATGTATTTGTTTATTATTATTATTTTTTCAATCAAATAAATAAGGCCATTTCAATATATTTTTTTCTTATAAGGCAAATATGAGAAAATATTTTAACAATTTAAGCATCATAACAAGCTGACTGATCAGTAATGAATCATAATATGAGGCATCACTAAAAGCTGTACGTACGAAATTATGCTGTCACACAAAAATATCCTATAAAGGACACATTTTCTTCATTATCTGTCAGTATACTGTTTGTAACGAAATCGTAAGGAGCAACTTAAATACTATCGAACATTATTAAAAAAAAAAAATTATTACATTTTAAATAAAATTCTACATGTAAGTTTCCGGGTATTCAAAGATATTGCAATTAAAATATGTTTTTTTAACGTATTTTGCAAAATTAGAATTTAAATTTTAAAACTGCTTACATCAGCTTACACCGGCTGTCACCCAGATAAACAAAACAACCCAAAACATAAATAATCGCATAAATATCTTTGTAATTGATAGAATTTTTTGTAATGTTTGGCCAATCTAATTTCAGACAAAGTTCAAGTAATTTGGTTCAAGTTAATACCAAAGTACAAAACAATAACCAATCACAGCCACAAAAAAGGAAGAGAAATCGTGGTAAGAAAAATAAAAAGAAATTTGGTGGAAACAATTTAGCAAGAAATCAAACCAGAGTTAATCCAATTGCAATAAATAATCAAGGAAATCAGCCAAATAATTTGGTATCGAACATTGATCTAACAAGTGAACCACATACATCACAATTCGAAAGAAATTCTAATTTCAATATGCCTAGTATGCACCAAGAATCAATTCCAACTTTCAATTTTAATGGTATGACAAGTTACTTCATTCAAGATTATTTCTTATTAATTTTACATTTTTTTTATAGTTCGCGACAGTGTAGATGTAACAGTCGGATCGACAATATATTTGGATAACTTTAGTAAGGCAGTTTACAATGCCTCTAATACAAATTATGATCGTGAACTTTTACTAAAACACAATTTATGGCATCGATTCATAATTCATCATAATGGAAGATTTTCAAAGCGAGAAATAATCAGAGCTCTTTTCACACTGATTCGCACACATGAATTCTTTCCAATTGGGTATCGTGAATACGATACATATGACTCATTTTTATTAGCTGCTTCAGATAGAGGAGGCATTGAACAACTTTTTGCACGTAATCTCAGATTAAAAGTTCATGACACTGAGTTGTATATAAGTGTACAACTTGGAGCCGGTACAATAATGGCAGGACAAGTTCATCCCAAAACACAAATAATTCTCATGTTAAGAGAGTTATTAGAAGAAGCCTCATTACATGGAAATAATCAGTGTTTAAATATTGATGGATTTGAAAGACATCCAGAATTGGCTGAAGTTTGTGTATCATTTTTGAATAATTATCATTTCACAACCCTGATTAAAGCTATGATTGAAAATGAGGATGGGATGGCGGTTATCAAAAGCATCAGATTTTCTAATTGTGGTATTGTTAGAATTGATCCACTTAGACATTTATCTAAATTCACGAATATCGAACACATTGACTTGAGAAATAATCAAGTGAGTATATGAAAACTTATGACGGATATTTAAACGATTAATTTAATTTATAAAATATTTATAGTTGGAGCACGTTTATGAGTTGAAACATTTGGAACCACTTACCTTAATTGCTTTGGACGTGTCTGGTAATCCATTTATTGAACAAGAAGAAATAACTCAGATGCAAGACCGTATTAAGAGAATGTTGCCTACTATAAGATTTTTGGATGGTGTAGAACTTTCAATCAAAGTAAAAACTGAACCTGGTCTTCTTAATAATGAAGATCTTTCTTTTGATATTCTGTTGGATGGTGATCAGATTACATGTAATGATGACATGAATCAACTTACATTCAAACAGATGTATAAATCAACAAATTACTGGCACAAAGTTACTGTGAGTTGAAAAAATAATGTGTATCTGCTTTGTGTTAACTAATGTTTCATATCCCTTTCAGGTTTTTCATCACGGACTTTATAATAGTAAACAAGTTGTAAGCAAAATCTTGTCTCTGGTTGATAATAAGGACTTATGGCCATGCTACTATTCTTCATTTCCTCAATATGATCAATTTTATGTTCATAATAATTTTGATGCTTTGGAAATTCTTATTCGTAATCGTTTGGTCATCAAATCACCTGGGAATGACCCTCCATTGGAATTACAACTTAACATGAAAGTATCACCATTTAAGGTTGGACAAGTAGATGTCAATGAAAAAATACGAAAAATCTGCATTGATGGATTTAAAAATGGTGTTTTACATTTGAACAGCTTAGCAAATCGAGAAAGTAAGTAATATCTATACTTTGTGTAAGTGTTTGTATTGTGTAACTAATTTTTTTTTTCAGTATTCAAAAACGTTATTATAGACATGTCGTTTCCTCAAGTGGTTTCTCAAATTCTACTTTGGGCATCTCGAAAAGTTGGAAAAGAATGTACAGCCCTTCATCTGAATAATAATGGAATTGTATCTTGTACCGGCATGTTTCCACTGGTGTATTTTCCCAAATTAGAATTCCTAAATTTGAAAAATAACTATATTGAAAATTTTGAGCGTCTGTCTGGCATTCTACAATCAAGCTTAAAAATAACTTCTGTTATTCTCGAAGGCAATCCATTGTGTAACACAACAATGCAAGAATATGTACGAAATACAAGACATTACTTCCCAGATCTCAAAACACTTGATGGTGCTCCGGTCAACAATGAACTCTTCATGCTTTCACGACAAAATTTTCTGTGTAAGCCTGAAGCTTATTCTTTCGTTGAAGCATTTGTAAAACATTATTTTACAATATACGATACAAATCAAAGGCATATGTTAAAGGAAATGTATATGGATAAAGCAACCTTCACTTTAAGTTGCAACTTTGATCCACTTAAGTCAAAAGAAGTATCTCGCATGTCTAAATACACTGCAAAATCAAGAAATTTCAAAAGACTCACAAACTTAGACCAAGCAGTTAGAAATGTGTTTATTGGTCCTGATGAAATTATCAAAGCATTTGGTGAAATTCACTGTACAGATCATAATCTAAATACATTTTGCATAGATGTACCAATTTATACAAAACAATTTATCGTAATAACAATAGATGGTGTATTTAAAGATACTCCAATTCAATTTCTTGATGATGAATTTTTTGTACACTTTACAAGAACATTTACGATTCAATCATGTGGCACAGGTATGGGCGTTTCCGGACTCTCACAACAATATAAAATACAAAATGATATTTTACTTGTACGTAATGTCAGCACTTTGGAAAAAATCGATGCATCTCACAGGCCATCAAGTTCAACAAATGAACATGAAGATGATAATGAATTGCAAAACAATGAAATCGAAAATCTAATGGTACTTTTCCAAGAAATGACAAAGCTAAATAATCATTGGTGTAATCGATTTTTGCGAGAAGCAAACTATGATTTTAAAACCGCGTTAAATTTCTGTTTGAAGCTGCTGGAAAGTAATGATATCCCAGATAATGCATTCATTAAATGTTAATATAATTAAAATTGTAAATAAAATTCAGTATTGAAATTCAGAATTATTTTTTTCTTCTCTTAATCGCTGACCTTTTTGATATAATTTTTTACAACGATTTTTTTATTATACTTTTTAACTTGAATGATAATTAATGAAATGATGACAGCACTTCTATCTTTACTAAAAATTAGTTTGATAAAATTTCCTCTAAACGAAAATCCTTTTTACTATAAAAAAAATTCCTTTCAATCTTTACTTTCACTATTTGAAACCAGATGGCAGACAAATACAAGGATTCACAAATTTCCTTTAAAAAAATATTGGGACGACATCTATTGAAGAATAAGATAACTAAAAATGTCCTTTTTATAGTGAATCAAGGAAGTCTTCTTTATATTTGAAGTAGAAATTCGGTTTCAAGTGCTTCGAGATAAAGAAAATATAAAAAGGATGCAATTGTCTTAACAGATCAATTTGTATTCAGACGTTACTTAAACTTCGAATTGATTACATTTTGAAGATTTATACTGGAGACTGATTTTTGATGATTTAGTTATCATAATCTTAGAAGTTCAAGAAACTGTTTATATTTTCATTGTAAATATTATAATCAAAGATCATTATGTCTACGAATTGTAACGAATAAATTTTAACATATAAATATTATTTCTGTAATTTAACGTACTTTGATCAAATCATTTCCCCGTTTTCATATTCAAGGATAGATTGCGTCCCTTCAGTTAAATCATCAAAATTACTACAAAAACATGATGATGATAAAATTTCAACGCAGTATATCGTAGACATATTACATTGAGTATATTTTTTCACAATCATTTCTGTCCACACAAAATCCTTCTATATGAAGTTAAATTGAATTGAATCAACAGTTTTTTTCATCATTCACTTAGACTCGTTTTTCATCGGCCAGGACTCGAAGGAACATATACAATCTTGTGTACGTGAACAGTAATACACACATTATATGCAGAGATAGAACTGAGCATGCACGGAACCCCCAAAGTAGTAAGTCTGTGTATTTGTATGAAAATGAAGTCACAGGTAGGAAGTTAATATCACATGTTTCTGTATAAAAATTTCTTTTATACCGGTATAATATTCAAGTGTTACAGTAGAAAACAAATTCGGAAAATTGTTACGGTATCCATATGTTATTTGAATCTCAAACTGTTTGATACAATTTTCATTGAAACATAAACTTACAAAAGTACATGCTTCGTCTTCTGTAAACTCGTAATATTTATGTACATGATCCCGATTTTTAAGTAGCCTACATACATGATACAGTTAATACTGTGCGCTGCCTTTAGTGTTGCTGATTTGATTCTGTTTATGTTCCTGTTTCGCAGTTATATTTATATGTAACATGTCTATGTAGGGAGATGCTTGCTCATGATCATGTTCAACGACGATACGATTATATTGAGTAAAAAAATAATAAAAAAAATACAACAAAATCGTAAACATAGAAAGATGGTACTCACTTGAAATTTTGTATCAGTTAAACACAAACCGTCCTGGAGAACGGATGTAAAAATTTAAATTTTAAGAAAAATAATAAAAAAAGGTTTTAAAAAAATATTTCAAATTAATTGAAAATGTAACAAAGGTAATAAAAAAAATATAAATAAATAAATAAAACAACACATAAAATAAATTTGTTAGAAAAAGTTTCCATGCAACATTTTAAAACCATATTAAAATAAATAATTCACTCTGTTAAAGGCAAATATAGAAATACACGAGTTTTGAATATTAAAAAGAATAAATAAAAAAAAATTTACATTGGAAAATAAATTCTATCCAAAAATCCAACACATGTGATTATTTTCCTCTGTGAACTCAAATATGAGTACTCTCAAAATACAAACTAAGTGTGTGGTGTAGATAAATAAATAAAAAAGGACAAATTTATCCTACAACAAGAACGGAGAGACAGTAAGATAGACAGAGTATATTATTATATAAAAGTATCATTATCATGTTCATTGCCGTTTTGGGAATAAAGAGAAATAAATTTAGTGTTCAGAGCATTTATTATTATGCTTTTTGAATAAATGTTGGAAAATCTATGTGAATTTGTGTATTTTTCCTGCTTAAAGTAGA
Source organism: Culicoides sonorensis (assembly GCA_900002565.1). Taxonomy (NCBI): domain Eukaryota; kingdom Metazoa; phylum Arthropoda; class Insecta; order Diptera; family Ceratopogonidae; genus Culicoides; species Culicoides sonorensis. Next base: position 404,793 of record LN483357.1, read on the forward strand.
TAAAATGAAATATTAGTTTTATTTGTCATAGAAAACGACAAAAAGTGGTTGTTATTGTGGACAACAAATAAATTGTGTCATGAAAAATTGATATTTAAATAAATTGAATTTTAATGCAAATGTGACTAGAAATTTAAAATTTCATTTTACTGAAATTAAAGTTGTAAAAATAATTATAAAATACTGTTTAAAAGTAAATTAAATGTAAAATTATACAAACTCAATTTACTCGAAGGCAGTGAAAAGAAAATTTAATTTTATCTTAAAAATATTACCACTGAAACCATCCACAGCAACTTAACAACTGTCACCGTTGACGAATGTTTCCATTGAGAAAAAATAAATAAGTAACTGCAGTGGAAAAAAAAATATACGACAGGAAAAACCATAAAGGAAAATATTCACTGTTATAATAAAAATAATAATAAGGAGGTATAACAGTAAAAAGGAACAAAAAAAAAAAATTTCTTACCAAGAATTTAATATAAAATAAACAACGAGAATAGGACAAAAAAAAAGAAATATAAATACTTACTTACAAGGTGCACGTATTATAAAAGCACCTTTCCTCTCGTTTCAATGTAAGACACACACAGACAAGATCATTGGGACAACCTTTAATAATAAATATCAAGCGTTTGTGGCAAATTAAGTGCAAAAATACTCTTGAGGAATATCAAAAACCGTGACTATACATAAACTTTTGAAGTTGAACTCAACTTGTCGTTGTTGGTGTTTCATCTCCTCATCACTTTTTATAAATTTAGTGTCGTCTTGTTTTGTCTTATTACAAAATAGCACATATATATAAATTTATATGTATATTTTTTTGTGTGTTTGAAAATTCTATACGGTATGTGAACATTTTCTCTTGATGTTTAAATTTTTTTTTTACTTTACAAGCATAACTTTATTAAATGAGTTAAGTTGAAAAAAAAGACTCGACTGACATAAAATGAAATATGTAAAAATGTATAATACTACTAATAATAATAACGAAAGGAGTACGACACAAAAAAGCAGGCAAATGAAATAATGAGAAAAAGCGACAGTAAAATTTTAAACCACATCAGAGAGTATTTATGATACAAGGAAAAAATTTATAATAATGTTTGTAAAACAGAAAAAAAAAGGTTGATTTATGAGGGGTCTTAAAGTCTATTACAGAACTTAAGCGGTTAATAATAAAAAATGGTAAATGGGATCAGTTTAATGAAAAAAAACAATGAAAGTTCTAAAGAGGATATTGAATTACAATGAATTCATTTATGATTATTGGAGCTTTTACAAATGCACTCTCATTGCAGAACGGAACTTGTTTAATAGAAGAAATTTATAAAGATTAACCCATTTATTTCACACGTCTCCTAATTTTGTTAGCCTTAAGATGATTTGCAAATTAAAAAAAAATTAAAAATTCATAAAAAATTATATTTTTGTTTGAAGTTTTTTTGAAATCAAAGTTGATTTTTTCAATCTAGACTTTCAATCTACAATAAACCCGATTGTGGCTTCAGTATGATAAATTGCTCTCTATAAGCTAATGGAGTCGAATCTAATGGTCTTTGAATTTCTTCAATTAGAAAGAAAATATTTAAATTAGATTTATTTGATTGAATAACGCTAATGATGCTTCTTCACCATTCAATGATCCCAGAAATTTTTACACAATTTTCAGTTTCAACAATCATTGAGTATGACAATAAAATTTTCTCTTCAAATATTCATCTTAAAAAATATCATATTTAAATTAATTAGTAAAACAACACGAATTGTTATATTTAATTTTTAAACGGGTTCTGATCAATCGTGGCAATGTAAATTCAGAGAAAATTTTGCTGCATAACCCCGGGATACTAATTATTAATCAGCATTTGAAAATAATTTGAATATTCTTCAGCTTTCTAATTAATTAATAAATTGTATTCAATATTTTAAGTAACGGAAAGAGCTTGAAGAGGGACAAATTTGCTTTTAAAAATGAGAATGGGGACATGAAACCCAACCCTCAATTTTTATATTTACTCCAAATTATGACAAACACGTTTGAATTAAACAAAATAAAATTTATTTTATTTAATTATTTCATATTTTATTATTTTTTCCAGGAATTCCATTAAAGGAAAATAGTTGCCAATACAATGATGAATTCTCATCAACCAAAGCAAACTAGCTGAAAATAACGTAACTGAAAAAAAAACTTTTAATGAAATTTGAATTGAATTTTAAATGGTGACTAAAAATTGCTAAAACGTGATTAAATTGAAATTGTAGTTTAAAATTTAAATATTTATCAACAAATGTTTCCTTAAAACAAAATAAAAGATAGACAAAAAAGAAAAGAGATAAAATGAAAATTAATAAGTAAAAATAAAAGCATAATAAAAACACGTAGAAAAAACGTAAACAATCCATAACAATAAAAAGAAACAATAAAAGAATTAAAAAAGAGAGAAAAAATAGAAATAACACATAAAATATAATAATAAAGAAACATTATCGTGATTTCCACTAATTAAACTGTTATATAAAAAAACGGGGAAAAAAGACAGAGATGAAGCGTGCAAATTATGTGATTTAAGATAGCACAAATCAAATTAAATTCACACGTATAAAAGTAGTGTCTGTTTCGTGTTTATTTTTTTTTTTATTATTAATATTTACCTTGAGTGAGAACAAAAAAAAGAACAAATATGAAATGAAACTTGATGAGAGATACAAAAGCTGAAATTACGTAAAATTGTCAATTAAATTAAATATTTCATATATGAGTGACACAGTTATTTTGGCATAATTGTCATTACGAACACCCAGTGTTAATTACTATTATTATTCGGGTGCGATTGAAAATTTAATCTAACTGTATTTACACAAAAATTCACAGATACGAAAATATATCCATATACAATATAGAGAAAGTATTTGCATACGTTTGCATACAGAGGATAATTTAATTGAAGAATAAACCTGAATTTTAAATAAACAATTCAGTATAAAGTTATACCACATTTGTAGGAAAATAGTGTAGATTTTGATTCGAATCGATTCAGGTGAGTAATTAAAGGAAAATTTATGTAGATATATCACTAAAACATTAAATTTAAATGAAAGTAGGGTAGACTAACGACTCACTTTTTTTGTATAGAATGAAATTAAATATTAAAATCATTCTTGGTATATTTAGTTTAAATTAACTCGAATTGGCCGAAGTTGCTAGGCGAGCAACTAAAAGTTTGACTTTAAAGATGAGAATAACGTACAAATATTTTGACATTTACGTATGGGTATCTATACAAAATGAAATGACAAATCATACCTGTTTACTTTCTTTAAGTAAACAGGTTCAAAAATGACCCTGAACCTTTAGCCTATGTCAAAAGTTAAATTTCATTGAGGATCGTTACCGTGATCTATGAGCCTGTCATCCCTAGTCGTCGTTTGATTATTTTCTCTTAAATTCAAATATTCCTATACGTAGAAAAAGAGATATTTGACAGTAGAGGTTTTTGTAGAGATTTTCCTCTTAAAAATTTAAAACAATAATAATCAATACTGTAATTAACAAATTAATTCCCAAAAAATTTGCTTAAAGCCCCCCTTGGTAAAGCATTAAACAGTCAAATCAATGTAACACACATTAAAAAAGAAAAAACACGACACTAAAGAATATATTATTATTATTATTAAAAAGAGATATTTGAGTTTTTAAACTTTTAAAGTTTCGTGGTCGAAGCAAGAATTGAACTGCTCCCCCTTAGAGTGACATCAATTGTTAAAAAATTATATCAAGGTGTGACCTGTATTTGGTTTAGCAGCCATATTCCATTGCTTAGCCATCATTTAAATGTCAGCTTTACCCTTAATAATCAAATTAAGGCTTTGATCTCTTTGTGGTCCATGATCACATCTATTACTCAAAAACAAATTATTAGATTACGTAACATTGTCAATTCACTTTGATAGATAAACTGTTAGAATTCCTTGTTATTCAAATACAAACTTCCCTATTTTATTAAAGCTAACACAATTTTCGTTTAATGTGTATTTATATGCTTTGAAATCAAACACATTATTTGGATATCAATAAAATTTAACTATTAAGTATTAACATTTTCTCTTTCAATTTATATCTGTAGAATTATATCACTTCTTTATACTTTCATGCATGAATAAAACGTGTGTGTCGCTTATGCAATTAATTGCTAGTGTTTCTAACAAAAGCAACATTTTCGTATTGGTATTTATTCTGTTATTTGTGATGGATAATCTCATTTGACTAAATTTATCTGTTTACCTTTTAACTTATCATTGTTTTATCAATTCCGAGTATTCGATGTTTTATTTCAGTATTCGATAAAATAACCACATTAAAGTGAAATTTTGAATATATTTTAATAAGCTCACAAAAAAAAGATGATACACTCAAACGCATTGACAAAGAGCGATTTCAATTCTGAAATTGTATAATTTTTTTTCATGAAATGGGTAACACTTTGAAAAAATACAGGAAAATATAAGTTAGGCCATTACAATTTTCCTTTTTGTTTCCCAAAGAAAATCCCAAATCCCAAGAAAATCCAAAACTTACTTAATTTGCTTGATTTTTTTTCAATAAATATTTAAAATATTTTTCACATGAAAAAATTTTTTTCATGACATTTGTTTATAAAAATTTTTTTTATCATTATTTTATTACCATTATTCATCCCTCCTTCTTATTATTTTGAGCGGACTGCGACGAGAAACAATAAGGAAAATTGTAATGGCCTTACTTGTATTTCGTATTTTATTTCAAAATCGAGAAGAAATGCGCTCATAACGTTAAACGTAAAATGGTGTCAAAGATCATTTTACAAGTCATAACAATAATTATGATTAAATTACACAGACAGCGTCATTCATGAACCCAAAATTTACGATGTTATTAAAAAAAAGGGAAAATAAATTTTTAAACCGAACATAATTACCCAAAATAACTTGTACTATATTAATATAACTTCAGACTCTTTATTACCAAACATACCATACTCCACTATTAGGCATGTTATTTCATGGAATGTATATTTTTAATTTGTGTTATTTGTGCCCTTTTTTATTAATGTTATTAATAAATACCGTACGTATGTACCCTAATATAACATTAAACATCCCTTGTGTGTATGTCTGGAGTGAAAATAAGAAACAAAAACGAGAAAATTTTAAAATGCTTAAAATACAAAAAGCTTTTCATATATGAAAGAGTCTACGAGATATATATTAGTTGCTGTTAGAAACAACAGATATTTTATAATAAATACAATGTTGGTGAAAAGACTGAAAGTGATTTATATTAATTACATTTTATTATTATCATAATTCTTGTATAAAATGTTTTATGGTTCCTCTCTTTTAATATTAAATTTCTGTTTATTTTACACTTTGGAGCCTTTTGTTTGAAATTATGAAAGGTAAACACATATAAACACGCAAATAAATGAAATTTATAATACTCTGCTTTCAATACGATTCTTCTAAGAAAATCAGCCATATTGATTGTAAATTTACCTCAATGTTAATGTTTTCATAATTTTTAATTAATTTTTTTGAAAGGTTATGTTAAATAAGCACCTAAAAGTATGCAATATATCACGCTTTTCGTAATTAAGGTTTGTTTTATTTAAAGTAACCCAATTACTTCAAACACATTTGTGTCTGTTAATGTCAGTTTAAATAAAATATAGACAAAATCAGCTCCATTTACAAGTTTTTCAAGAAAAATGAATAACCTACAGATTTATTGCATACTTTCGGGAGTTAAAATTCAATTTCATTCAATAAATAATTTTAACATGCTTAAGTAACCTATTCATCACCAACATTGAATAAACATTCATTAATTTACACTCAAAAGTAGTAAAACCTCTTTATTTAACATTTCATTCGGTTTACATCAAAATACTAAAATGTCAAAAGCTTCATATTAAATTTCATTGAATACTATTCAGTCTAATTTTAAACTTAAAAGTCATTAAAATAATAATAATATTACATTGCTATAAGCATTTTAGTAAAGTTCGAAAACTATAAATATACATTTATTAACATGTTTAATGTTCGCACACACACACACAAATGATTGCCATTTATTGCCATTAATTTAGAAACAAACCCCCTTTTAATGGTTTTAAGTTTTGCATCGATAATTATTCATTATTACATTTTATGATACAATTTCATTACAGACAAGAAGAATATTTCGCATAATATTAAGTGATCATTATACGATGTATGTTGTAATAATTATGATAATAATTTTAATAAAGATGTTTTGAAATATAATTTATTATGTTTTTGTTTTACGTTGAAGAAAAACAGAAATCTTAATGTACTTGACGTTTTGAGTTATGTGTTTGAGTGAGAATGTGTGGGAATTTTTTCTCTTTGATGCATTATGAATTGAGAAAAGTTTGAAAGTTAAGTATTACTCTTTTTTATATGTGTTTTTTTTAATTCAACGTTACTCGTGCATGAATTTTGAAAAAAAGAGTCATTTACATTTAAGGTATATATGAGATCCTCGTCAAATTTTCTCAGAATTTGTAAAATTTTGGATTGTTTTTGGGTTTTTTGATTGTCGAGGCTTCCAAGGTCCTTGATAACTTTAGCCTGAAAATTTTGACTAGGGACGGACTCAGGAAAGTTTCTTTTGGAGGTAACACAATTTATGTGTACGAATATTAAAATAATAAGGGTCTGTGGCCCTTCCCTCACCCTCGTTCCCCGCGCTTTGAAATTGACTTAATTAAAGTTATTTTATGTTAATTTTCACTGACTATTTAAACGTGAGCTGTTTTCAATTACATTAATTTCATCCTTTAATATTCATTATTTGAATAAACTGGAACAACACTTTCAAATGAATAGCAATTACTTTTCTAAAAGTTCATTCATTTTACTGTAAATTAAACACTTCACATTTTAACTCTTACCAGGTCCTCCAATGCTGAATTGTAAGCATCGTTGATGACTCTCAATGATACAAAATTAACACGATTATTTACAGAAATTCAACACAAATGAACGCAAATGAATGGCGAAAAAAAACAAAAAGATAAGCAACTATTTAAAAACAGACCTGGATTTGTATTCATCAGTTTAACAACACAAAAAAATACTGTGTTGTGTTATGTGTGTAAACGAGAAGAGAACATGAAAAATGTGAAAGGGTGTTGAATAAACAAATCCCCTTGAGCTTTGAATCATGTTTATTCGACACCATATAAAAAGCCTATTAAATAAGAGTTTGTGTAAATATAAAAATTAGTTTATAGAGAAGAGACCAAAAAAAAATAGAATGAAGTAACATTTATTTCCTTTTAATACCAAATGAAATGAAACAAACTGAACTGGAATGAATAAATGAAATAAAAAAAATACAAAAGGAAAGGTAAAAATAGTGAATGCAACCGAGATAACCGCAAATTATTTGGTTGCATTTTCGGTCTTTATCGCCTAACTTTGATCAGGCTCACAAGAGAGTAAGTCAACTCAGTTAAGAAGTCCTGTTTGTGTCCTGAATCAAATTTCTACGTTAAGAGTGTGCAATAAGACGTGTTTCGGTAATTTTTTTTTATTAAAATCGTCTGACGTCAAAACAGTGCCAAATGTGATAAAATTACATGAAATGAAAAAATAAAATTACTTTCACTAATTCGTCAATGATGTAGTGTCATTCTGTTATAAGAGTGAATAAATGAAGGATAATTAGTAGATTTTTATACCATCATCCTTAAATTCATCAAGCTAATGGCTTTTGTGTAAATCAGATAAATGACGATACACTCCTGGTTTTTTTTCTCTTCTTGTATAAATAAATAAAAGAATTTTCTTCCAAAAAAGCAAAAAAAAAAATAAATACAAAGAAACAAAAACAAAACATAAAGAGTAAATAGAATAAAATAATCAGTACGGAAGAAATTTTTTGTAGGAAAGTATCATCATAATAAAATATGAGGAAGGGAAATTCTACTGTGACACACAAAATTCACTATTTTTTACTTCCTTTATGATGTACAAATAACATTACACTGAATTCGTTCATTTTTTTTTATTTTGAAAGTTTCTTTCCTTTTATATCTTTTTTTTTTGGTTTTTTTTCTTCTGTTGTGCCTTTGTATTAAATTTGTTTTTGGCTTAACGTACATTTTATATGTAACGTGTCTGAAATTTAGTATCTGTTTATATTTTTCTCTTTTTTTTTACTCGTGTTTTTTTTCGAACTTCTCAATGTCTGCAAAATAATCAGTCAAGAAGTTTCGCTGGTGATGTTTTTTTTGAATTACAACCCTTCTTCCACTTATTTATACTAAGAAACAAACAAAAAGTTATATAAAATCATGTTATTTTTTTACAGAACATGAGTAATTTTTGTTTCGAAAACTTTAAAAATTCATAAAGAGAATTAAATTTAATGTAAGAAAATCGTTTGGAGTTCAAATCCAATAATAAAAAAATCAAATGAAATAAAATCCTAAAGTCATAATTTAACCCTACATTCGTCGACACTATCACTTCAAGGCAGTGAAATAATTTCTTGTATAAAAAGTTCACTATTTGTAGCTTAATGTAGCACTTCTAATGAGATAAATTGATCTTGACAACGAAAAATAGTCATAATAACAATATTTCAAATGAATGAATGTAAAGGATATACAAATGTCGCTTATTCTTAACTTTTTTTCTCTTCAAATAACAGAATAGTAAACGAGCAGCACATAACAAGTGTAAGAAGAAGAAAAAAGAAATAAAACACGACAGGAAACAAAAAAAAAGAATGAAGAACAAAAAAGTGATATAAAAAGTTAAATAAGTGTTAGGAAAATGTACAGGAAAAAAACACACAGCAAAAGCAGACAATCTTTTGTTGTTCTCTTTCAAAATTTATTACGGTTATCATCATCTAAGAAGATCATCATAATCATAAGAGATGAGTCAACGTACACACATATTTATTTTTCTAGTTGACCTATTATCATCCTTTTTTTCAATTGAACTTTTTTTCTTTGATATATTGTACATCCCATTTGATATGTTGCTACGAAAATATATCTCTCATAATATAAAATGCAATATCGTTATGCATGAGTACAATCAAAATAATAAATGTATGACTTAAAGAATTGCTTATATTGGAATTTTTTTATTCATCGTTCTTCAAATTTATCGAGAATCGAATAAGCTTTTTTTTATTATTAATGCATTAAAGTCTTGAATGGCAATAAAAAAATATAATCATATGAAAAAAAAAATAATAATAAAAAAAAACTTTGCCAGTGGGAGTCTGGATGTTGTGGGATTGAAGCCAAATAATGACATTAAAATGAAATTAAAAAAATTATACATGTTTGGCTCTCCATTTTATTTTTTTTAAATGAATGAAAATGTACTCTAATCAATTTTCGTTAATGATTCAATAATAATGCTCAACTCAAATGAAAAAACAATAAATAACCAGTCGTCTCCATTATTTTGCACCATAAGTCAATAAAAAGAAAATTTCTTTTGAAATTGAAATTCAAGAAATGTAAAAATAAGCAAAATAACCTTAACTTAATTTATTTTTTATTTAATTTTCTTTCACCTGTATAATGAACCTTAACAATATTAAGCTTTTGCTTTTAATTTGAATAAATAACTTTTAAAATATTTTATACTTTTCTTGGAATTACTTTGAATAATAAATTCTATTTGTGCAATTCAATTTAACATTTTGTTTTGATCGTCGTCAGTGTTACATAATAAAATAAGTTTTGAGACATTTTGACTTTTATTTTCAATGTTTTCAGTGGCGATTTTCAAAGGGGCATCACGCTTCCTATAGATACCTGGCCAACAGTGCTCTTAAACAATCAAGTTTCTTTTTCTTTGAAAGTAAATTACGTTTGTATTTCAATAAAGCTTTGCCTTTGATATCAAATTGAATTTTAATCATGAAATGAAAAGGAAATTTTTGTTTTTAACGGGAAAAAATGCAATTTAGATTATATTTAGCCATATTTCTAAAACTCTCATTAACTTTCATTAAAAATATCAAAAACCAATTCAATTTCAATCATTTTTAAGCTAACACTGGCCACAAAATCATTAAAATCACAATATTTCATTAACATACACGTTTACAAACAACCATAACATCTCGTTTACGATGTTAAACAATAATTCAATTTATAAACATTACCCAAACTAATTTATTTTTGTATGCTAAAACATGCGTCCAGGTGTACTAAATACCTAATCATCAATTATTTTCTAAAAACCATACAAAAAGGATGTTTAATATATATAAATAAATATTTATCACCCACACACACACACACATTCTTTATGTATATGTAAATATGCTTTAGAGTGTATGTTTGTCAAAATGAGAAAATGTATGCTGAAAATGAGTCAATTGATCTTTTTTCATAATTGATTTGGGATGGACAAGACAACAAACACCATAAATGTAAAATATTACATCAAATGTAGTATATCAAAATGTTAATCATTGTCTCTCCCTAAAGATGACCCACAAAATTAAGTAAAATTGATGTTTAACACTGTAACATACTAGTAAAAGAGCTTCCATTTTAAGGGAAAGGTGTGTGTGTGCTGTAAACTTGCATGTTTGTTCTGCTTTTAAGCATATTCAAAATTTATTTATTTATTCACAAAGAGATGTGTCATCGTGTCATAATACGAATTATAAGCATTACAGAATTTTACCTCTAAGACATGTTTTGTTATTTATGTAGATATAGAAGATTCATACAAATTATGAATTATCACACATATGTTATTCACATTAATTTTGATTAATTAACAGCTACTTTTGCAATAATAATGCTGTAAATTTGTATGATGAATTATGAGCTTGAGTGTGCTTATTTTAAGACAGTATTACTTGATGTTATTTGCATGTGATATTATAATTATGTCTAAAATAAATGATTTATTTGAAATGTTACAGTAGAAAGGTAAAAATTGTGCTAAAAACCAAAAAAAAGGATCCTAAAGTGAAACATGTTCTTAAAAGTCAATTGCCATATCAAGGATAATTTGTAAAAAAAATAAAATTTGCATGTCAACTGATATTTAGTGACACATACGAACTACGTGGAAGGTCAAAAGGGACGAATTCAAATTATCGTTATTTGATATCCCACAGGTTCTTTTTTTTTTAAAAAAAATGAAATCCATAAAAGTGTCATGATGTTACAAAATCAACCTTGACACGTTAAATCATAAAAATCTTCATTATTTTCCATTTTATCACGTTTCTTCCGGCGTGTGTCCATTGCATTGGATGTGACAAAGTTACGCCCATACAATAAAATAAAAGTAACAGAAAAAAAAGTTGAACTTTAAATATATCAGCAATACAATTCTGTAACAAGACCAATTCAGTTGAGACCTTACAATTATTTAAACATAGAAAAATAAATGTATATGGAGGTAGTCTTAAAACACATTTTAAATGAATAGAGTTGATGAAGGTTATTTTATCATGGTGCTTGTATAGGAGAAATAGGACATGGGAAAATAGGTAAGACAAAGTCTGTTAACTCATGAATAAAAAATAATGTTCAACAAACAATTGGGGTTAGAAGTGTGTAAACATGATGAAATGTTTAGAAATATTGCTTTGCAATTTATATACAATCTAAGTTGGGATAAGTAAAGCTCACTATTACATAAAATTGAATAAAGTGTTTTAAGAAAAATTTTCTTTCGGAAAAGTTTTGAGCAAGAAATTTTACAACAATTTTCTTGTTAAATGTTGATTTGAGTCATAAACTAGTTACATGAACAAATAAATTGTTCAAATATAGCTTCATAATAATAATAAAAATCGGTAAATGGAGACACAAATTTCTTAATCTATTATGGATATTTTATGCAGACCAAGTAGTTCTTTTCATTCAATTCTCGTACTTTTCAACTAAGTTTGCAAAACTTGCAATAAATATTCCAAAGTTTTTTTTTTCTTTACATTGTTTTATGTGTTTTATGTATGTTTATTGGAACTTGGAACATATTTTTGAATAATAAATTTTGTGTGTAAATATAATATATTATCCATTAAGATCAAAGTTTTTAACCAATACAAATGTTTTCCTTGAGAAAATTAAAGTGATAAATGGAATTTAAGGAGAACTTTTATAAGACTCTGTAAATCGAATTGAAAGAAGTTTCTAGTTTATCTCTCTCAATGGATCCTCAAATCGTTTACCTAGGGCTCATATTAGAACCAAGTTCTAAGGGCTTAAATTACAGTTTTTACTCATTCCATCACTACACTCTTTTAAATCATAAAAAGGCTTTCTATTTATCTTAAGTGGCTGTCTTTATTTAGTTTGTATACCTCAAATTAAGTAACAGAAACTGAGCTGAGAAGAAACACAACAAATCAAGATACAGCGCCCTTTTACGCCAGAATACCATTTAATATAGGCATTCAGTCCTAAAATAGGCTCTTGATATGTAAAATCCAGAAACCCCATCACAGTGTTTTTTAATTTATCGCTAGGGTCGTCCAACCACGTATATGACTGAGAAAAAATAGCGCCAAACTAACTTTACGGTAATTAAATGAAGTAACATAAATTTTTGCATCATTTTGATGATTAGCTTCGAAAATGACCACGAAAAGCGCCAATCTGACATTTTATACTAATTTTTCCGGGTGTATGGAATGTCATAGACGTGGTCGAACACTAATCTGTTTGTAGCCCCCTGCCGTATATTTTAAGAAATTTTTTCAAGCATTAACAAGTTTTTACATAATTTAACGATTAAGATTAGTTCTCATATAAAATTTGGCTTTATTTTTTTATACAGAAGTCAAAATTTCTTTAAATTCACGGTATGGGGTTTCAAACGGTAGGCAGTTCTACGACCCTATGCATAAAAATGAAATTATTAAAAGAAAGTTAAACAGATGCAAATTAACAAAAGTTTTATTTTATTAACATAAAAAAACAAGTTCAAGACAAATATTCCCTTGAGTCTTTATCAAAAAATAAAACAAAAATTCTACTGTTACCACTTTACTTTAAAAATACAAAACCATATTTTGCATGTATGAATAGTATAAAGTTAAGCAACTTAACAATTTTCTCTTAAACAACTTAGTTTAATATTATTCTATTTTAATAAAATGTACAATTTTATACAATTATTTATGAAGTTGCTTGTTAAACTTTTTTTTCATTTATAAGTGAATTTAGGATAAGAAATTGCCATGGTTCGATCATTTACAGCCTCAACGATTTTTAATGAAAAATTCCAGGAAAATTACACTTACAAGAGCTTACGATAGGCCAGTCATTTGATGTACCAAGTAAAATAAATAAGCTTTTTTTCAAGGAATTTCATTTTTTTCCATGAAAATGCGCTGAAGTACACCATTCATTAACAAGGCTTAAGTTTTTTCCTTAACTTTGTATTAATAATAAAAATTATAAAAAAGCAGAAGAATGTTGTTGTTACAAATTAAAAAGAAAAAAATATATATTTAATAACAAAAATAAGCAATACAAATAAAATTCGTATAAAGTTAAAATTCCAAACAATGTAAGGGAACACAAAAGCACAACCAAACTTGTGAAATTGAAATTAGGTTACTAATAATTTATTTTGTTACATTTTAGGCTGTATCTCCTTCCTTAATTCTCTTGTTATTACTGTTGCTATTCATTCTTGTTATTATTATCTTATGCTTTTGTAAAATATTGTATTTTCTAAAATAAATTCTTGACAAGTAAATAATTAAATCATAAACAATGTTTGTAAACTCTCACTCAATAATTTGCTGTTGTTAGGTGTCGTATTGAAAGCTTGTGCTATAAGCGAAATATTGGTTTATTGATTTTATTTAGCAATATTTGAAAATTCACAACAATTTCATGTTTTTCTATTCAATTTAAAGTTATTTTTAATTGTATCAACTCTTAAAATTGACTTTGATTCAGATGAAGCGACGAAATTCCCTTCAATTAAACCATGAATTGAGATAATCAACAAATTAAAACTAAATAACGATAAAAATCATATTTGATTGAAGTTTTTTAATTGTATTTTAACTAATTCAACTTCAAATAAATTTCATTTTAATTTAATTCTGATCATATTTGAATAAAAATGAAACGCGCATTTTCAAAAAAAAAGGAAAAGTATCTGCAAGGCAAAGCAAATAAATGAATAAATTTTGACATTGTTTTTCTCATTTTCAAAAGCCGATCATTTCCTTTGACACTTTTAGTGTGCGTCTTAAATATCCACCTTTTAATTTTATTTTGCCTTGTTTCATATAAAAAGAAAAAGGTAACTTAATACAAATTAAATAATAAATTTTAAGAAATTGAAATAAAATTTTCTTGTTTTTTTTTGTTGTTCAAAAGAAGAAGAAGAAGTAAAAGTACATTTATTGTGATAATTTTAACAGTAAATAAGAAGAGAACGAAGATACAACAAACAAAAAGTTTTCTATTGAATTTGAGTGTTAATAAAAAAAAATTAAAACGAGGATAACAAAAAATATATGTCACATCAATTTTATGTAATTAACAAGAAAGTTTTAATTGATTTGTAATTATTTGATTGCGTCTTTTGTCCTATTTTAATTGAATGAAACAAGGGGACTGTCAACAAAGATGTTGTGGTGACAACAGAAGCTCATTTACAGTAAAAAAATGTATGTTGTTATTTTATTTTATTTTTTCTTAATTTTAATTCACTTATTATTTTTAATTGGATTAAAAGTAATCTAACACAACACATGCGTAATTTTTTTTACATTTTTAATGCTTCTGTTAAAATTTCTTTTAAGAAATGGCATGTTGATCATTAACGCAAGAACGGGCTCTGAGAAGAGTTGAAATGTGATATAATCATAGAGCAAAATCAATTTTATTTCAGGTTTTTTTTTAATAATCGTGGCTTTCCATTCTAAAATGAATGCCGATCACAAGTTTTTTTTGATGATGATGATGATTAAATGCGGGTATACCCGCCACAGCCACTTAGTGTTGGGCTTTTTGTGGGCTGTCTGACGACTTACCCAAGATTGTATTCACTTTTCACAATTGGAATTCCTTTTAAGAAGTTGTAAATTTCGAGCAAGTTGAATTCAAATAAGGCTGTTGGATTTATTTGTCCGTTAAAACAACCAAAATACTTTCTTCTTCTATTTTCCAATCCTCTACAAGAGCACAGTATGTGTTCTGCAGTTTCCTCTTCACCAATTCTGCACAAGTCTGTATTGCTAAGATGCATGTTCTTCAAGTGTTTGAGCACTCTGGCATGTCCCGTTAGGAATGCAACCAGTACCCTCACCTGAACCACACTCATTCCCAGCAACTCCCTTGTGCGTGTTACTGACCTTTTAGGTATAAAGTTGTGTACATATTGTGAATGATACATCCTTTGATCTTCCCAATACAAATTGATTTGTCAATAAGCCATTCAAATATGGTAGATTTGGTCATTGTTAATGCGATACCTAAGCAAGTTTTTTTTTATTTTCTATCTATTTTTTGATGGACCGTAGGCCTGTGTACTCAGATTGTTCATACAGACATTTGTGATTCGCACTCACTTCAGAATGAAAAGCCACAATCATGAAAAAATATTGTTTTTATACCAATGAAGTTTAAAATAAAATAAAATTATAAAACTCTAAGAGGTACTTCAGAGTAATTATAGTCGAGGCATGAAATATGACATTTTTCTCATTTATTTTTTGACATCTTTGCAACTGGTTTTATATTTTTTTATTCCTGTATACTTATTATGCTTTTTTAATTCAGAATTTATTTTTTTTTATTATTTGCCTCGTATTTTTAATGAAATCTCTTTTTTTGCAGTGACCAATATACAATATAATTGCAAAATATGGACTTCAAGCTTTAATTTGGAATTGTATATTGACCGCTGTTTTTATTCATCCAACTGAATATTTCTGAATGATCAAAAGATTTTTGCAAGTTCCCAATATAATCAAATAGTGAAACAGTTAAAGTAAAGTTTGGGCATTTTGCATAAAAATTGTCGCAAAATTCAGCAAAAATCGGCATTATCCCGTTCAAAAGTGCGCAAATGGTTAGGCCTGTTAGTACTTTCATTGGTTTTAGCCCAAGGAGTACTGGTTGCCAGTTTTGTGAAATTCAAGAAGTTTTTTTTTTATATTTTTCACTCAATAATCATTTCTATGTTGATCAAATTCGTCATAAAAAAAATGCGCCAAACAACATGCAAACAAATAAAATAAAAACCCAAGATTAAAGCAATTTTTATTTACAGTTCAGTTAATTGGATTTTATAAAAATTGAATAAAACGAAAACAACAATCAAGTAACTTTTAACATGTAATCCACGTTATAAATAATATTAATATGGATTCGAGTTCCACGAAATAGATATTTGTTAATAATAATTTTAATTTTTACTTAAAAGCATTCATTTTTTTCATTTATTTTTATAACGAGGGAATTACTTGCATTGTAATATGCGTTATTACAGGAATTGATTTTAATTTACTCCAATTAAATAATTAAAATAATAATAAAATTGACGGCAATATGAACATTTTAATATTTTCTCGCAATACCAGCACGAGATGTTTTTTTCATCGAATGAAAGAATTTAAAATTCAAATAATCAAAGTAAAATGACAGATTACTTTCACAAAGAGATTGCGTAAAATTAATTAAATTGAGTTACACTTCAATGTCTTTTATTAATCTTTTTTCCTGGTCCACCTCTTAATTAATAAAACAACAAAAAAAATAAAATCGTTGTTAAGGAATGATTGAAATTTACCTGGTTTTAATTTCCATTAAATCTTTTCAACTTAAATTATTTCCCATTAATTTATGTACTTGTTATTATTTTTTCAGGGATCAAATTAATGTTACCTCATTATCCACCACTTTAATACGTAAAAGTGATGTTTTTCTCATGATATTTTTCAACAAATCAAAAGTACCTTGTTATTTTTTTATACCATTGTATAAACGAAAAATAAAGTAAGTGAAAGAACGAAAAAAAAAATATTTAATTTGATTGACACACTACAATAAATATACAAAAAGAGTAAAGAGGAAATAAAATAAAACCCCTACACAAACAAGACTTATCTCTAATTTATTTGAATTTAAAAAGCAATTGAAGTGTAATCAATCAATCTTTATTTTTTTTTCTTTAAATGTGCCTACACTTTAGAAATAATCGTGTTGCTACCTGCTGTTACTGTTAGAAAAAAAAACAACATTTAATCTAAAGTAATTTTGTTGTTTTCTTTTGTAAATTGTTTTTCACGACTTAACCTCTATGTAAATTTGGGAAGGTGTGGATGAATTGTATGCGAAAAATTAATTTGATATCTAAATAAAATACAAATCAGAAGGGGTGCTTGATAAAAGTATTTTTTTTATACAGAAAATTGGAAGAAAAAAAAGTCATGTTTATCTTAATATTCATTTCGCGATCTTGGTGTGTATCAAAATAGTGACGATTCTGGAATTCAATTGTGGCCCAGACCAAAACTAAAGAAATTGTTCTCCCAGTCTTAATTGAGTGGGCAGTGGGGGACTGGCCATACGAGCAATCTTGCAAATGCCAGAAAATCCGTAAATTTTAAAGAAAATCATACAGAATGCCAGGGCCGTGAAAAATTTTCAATTCGCCGTTGCCAGTGAGACATATGTGGGGCACGCGTGGATCAAAAGTCCCACTGGCTTTGGGTTGAGATTGCAAAATTTTAATTTTGATTAAATTTAATGAACAAAACTGCAAATCATTGTACCAAAATTTCAAAAATCACGGAAAATGAATTACAAGAAAATAAATGCACTGTAAGTTGAAAACGCCCCGTAGTACAATTTGATTGGATCCACAGACGGTGATCTTTGATCGACGCTAACAGAGTGTTTGTTCAATGCAATTCCTGTCAATTTGGATAAAATTTTCCAATATTATGGACATTCTTTTGATTTATGCATATAATACGAAGTGGTTTGCGGGGCATTTTCAACTTACAATGTAAGTTCAAATATTTCAAACACACCCTTTAAAAAAAAGTAAAATATCATATCTCAAAAAGGTACACATATTTTATACTTGTTAAATCTACGTAGTAAAAGGGTTGCTTAATTTGTGTGTCTTAAAAAGCATTTTCATAAATTTTACGTTACAAATGTAATTGCTTTTTCCATGTAAACGGTCGTTGAACGCTATCATACTTCACAGTTTGTATCAAAGTTATAGTACACTCACATTCAAAGTATCATGACAGAGTGATGGAAATCAACCACGGTTGGGTTGTTGTGTACTTTGTGTTGTGATTTGTTATAAACAATTTAATTGATAAGAATCTGTTGTAAAACATTTCATTATACACAAAGCAAACGAGGTATCAATGCAAGGTAAACGTGAGTAATTGAAGAAAGTTGGTCGTTGTCTAAGAATACCCTTTTCTTGTATTTTAAAGTTTCCTTAGAGTAACTTCGTATATATTTTATATCCTTCAGTTATATGATGGACGTTCTTTTTTTTTAAATTACACAAAACAAAGGAAATACAAGTACGTACTTCAACGTTGAAAAGACTTCCTTATATAAGATTGACATGTAGCGTGCAGTTTTGATTGAGCTGTTTAATAATTAATTGTGTACAAAGTGTAATTAAAGGAAATTTATTTTCCAAGCTTGTGTTTCTCTTTCATTTTTCATTCAACGTTTCATGTCTCCATTGAACAAAGGATGAAAAGGATACTCTTGAAATATCATCCAGATAATTTAAATACATAAACGATATCATTGTTAACCCATTTTATTTTATTCAATAGTTTTTTTTTAGTTCAACTCGTTACTGATGATATGGAAACGATTTACATTTATATTGGAATTAAATTTTGTTCAATGTAATTAACTAATGGACTTTTATAACCAGGATGTCCTTTAATTATCATTTAATTTTATGGCTGTGACACAATAATCTCGTAACTTTAATGCATTTGTCTAGTCTTTCATAAATTAAATGGGAGTTAATCGTTTCATAAAAAAAAAGAGTCCCAAGCCAATTAAAATGACAATCGATCGATCTACTTTTTACTTGCAATGGCATTCGTGGTGATATGATGATGAAATAAATCAATTAAAATAATCGACACGAGAAAGCTGTAAAAACCTTTTTTTTAATTTTAATATAATGGTGATTTAATTTCTATGACCTTTTAAATTCCTAATCTTTCCTAGAAAAGATTAAATTTTTCATTTTCATGAAATTTTTTTATCATCTAAGTCTTCGTTTAATCTTAATTTTTTTATGTAAATTAAAAATTTTTATAATTTTCTTATTCTTCCAGAAACAATATTCATCTATTTTGTGTTCACCGAAAGTGAGGTGAGTATCTTACATTGAATCCTTACAAAAAACAGAGAAGAATTTACTTGGCAATTATTATAACACTGCTTAACAAAGTGAAATCGATTTGATACTTTTGAGAAATCCCGAAACATGTCAAAAAAATTTTTTAATCCTGATTATTTACCACTTTGAAATTTTAAAATCCACTGATTCGTTTTTTTTTATGGAATAATAAAATTTGCATAGATAAGAGTCATCATTAAGGGAAAATGGCTCTTTTCTATGCAAATTTCATTATTTAATAGAAAAAAAATCAGTGAATTTTAAAATTTTAAAGTGGGAAATACTCAGGATTGAAACATCTTTTTGGGGTGATTTTTTTTTGTTAAGCAGTGTTATCAATACCTTTTCGACGTAATTCTAATTTAATTTAGCACATGCTTGTTGAAATTATTAGTAAGAATTTGGTCTTTTTTTGAAAAGTTCGATCATTTGGGATTATTCAGCCATTCGAGAAACTTTCAACCATTTATGAAAATTCCTTGCTGTTGAAATATTCCAAGGTTTTTCTCGATTTTTTAAATTTCAGCGAATTTTCGCCACCATTTAAAACTCCTTTGAGTTTTTAAAAAATTGGCTATTGTTTTAAATTTTATCATTTAAAGAATTCCGTCATTTTTAAAAATTTTGTCATTTAGTTGACATTTTGTTTATATTTTCAATGTTTTCCAAAAAAAATTTAATGATTTCGTAAAATTCGATAATTATTTTAACAATTTGATACTGATAAACATACAACACTGTTCTACTCTTTTTATTGAGGGAAAAAAATTTTTAAATTTCTTTTTATATAAGCATCTAATTTTCAAATAATAACAAATTTTGTTTACCAACAAAACTCGATCTTCGATTTATTAAAGTAAGTTAACTTGATATTGTAAACAAATATATAAAAAAAAAAAACAAATTACTTTTATTATTATTTATTTTCATCTTTTATACAAGCAAATGAGGATTATTAAATATTTTAAGGAAAGTATTGAATTACATTGAAAAGTTTAATATTGATATTATTATATTTAATGGAAAAAAACCAGAAGATTAAAAAAAAAATAGCGTTTTTTTCTCTCTCGGACATGGTTTCTGTGTAGGTTTATGTAGCACTTATACGTATTTCGTTTTGGCTCTCCTGTAACATTTTCAAATGAAATCTAAAATTTCACCGAAAAGAAAAGTTTTCATTTTAACTTAAAGAATAAATCAGAGAAGAACTTTTTGCTCAAAACTCAATATCCTACGAGCGGCGGTTAATGGGTTAACTTTGACTAACCTTTCTTAACTCGAATTCACTGTTATTTTCTTTTCCTCGTAAGATTTTCCGATGACATTTTCACATTATCGATATATCTCTCACGTACGATTCAACTCTTGACATGCTTTTAGGATAGAATGAATATCTGATGACCATGTCTCATACGAACAATCACATAAAACGAAATGAAAATAAAATAAAAATAAAATGAAATACGTAAATAAAAGTAAATAAACTACTTATAGCAAGTACTATGTTACAAAAAGTAAAGCCAAAATACACACAAAATCCAAAGAAAAACATATCAATAAAGAAAAGCACGATAATAAGATTATCATTTATTGGAATATATCTTTTTTTTTGTCATACAAACAAACACACACACACACACACAAAATCATTTGATATACTATTTTAAGAAGAAAAAGCCTTAGATGTTGACTGAAATATCAAAGTCAATTGAATTTTTGAGATATGAGCAAATTAAATAAATAAATGAAATTTTCGAAGAAAAATATTTGGTTTTTGTTTTATATAATACGTAAAATATTCAGAGTTAATTAATTTACAAGTTCATGTTCATTACAACAAGAAATTAATTGTAATAACACGGTGCTTGAGAGAATTTTTTTGTATTTTGCAAGTGATAATAAGAAAATTGTGTTAAAATTAAAAATAAAGAAAAAATCTACCCACTTAAGTAAACAAAAGTATATTTTCATCTTAATATTTCCTTTTTTTTGGTTTTATGTCTCTTGACGACAATAATATGTTTTTTTTTTAAATGTCCTCTTATTTAAAACACAGCATGAATTTTTTATACAATTTCTTTTTTTTTCTCTCGTCTTCAACACTTTTATATTATAACATCCTGTTTATTTTGTTGACACCATAAAATTTTGTTTTCTTTTCACGCTACTATTAAATGATATTTTTTTTTGAATATATTTATTTGCAAATCGAGGAATACACAAAAGCCAAACAAGTGAACAGTGGGTGGTGATATAGAAATACAAAAATATAATTTTATTTTCTATGAATGATAAAAAAAATAGGATTCTTTTTAAATTTTGTAATACATGCCATTATAAATATCTTTGTGTCTAACATGATTTTATTTTGAATGCAATGAAAAAAAAATAACAAAATTTCATATGGGTTTCATTATCAAAACCATTGACTATTCGATTTTCTTTTGATTCTCTTCCATTTTAACTTGAAATAAATGATAAAAAAAGACAAAATTATGTTTTGTATGAAGAGGGAAAATTCATACATTCCATGAATAAAAATAATATAAAGGGCAACAGGCAGTCATGTGAGCTACCTTTTTCCGTTAACCATATTTTAAATAAACAAGGAGTACAAAAATTTCTTTATTAAAAATTTATGAGAAAATATTTGTTTCATTATGGAGAGAAGAAGAAAAAAAAAGTTGAATGTAAATACTTCCTTTGAGATTCCTTGTTTCACTCCATGTTGACATTACGATATTAAAAAATATGTAATATGATACAAAAAAAAAATCAACGAGAAACCAAAAAGCGTGTCAATTTAAATCAAAGAAAATTAAATTTTTTTATATGAGATTTCTGAGCTGTTTTTATTGGGAAATATAGAAAAAAATGGCATCAAAAACAAACTACTCGTATTCATTTAGGATTCAAAAAAACTTCCAATTCTTGTTTTCATTTTTTCTATTTACTTAGAGTGAATTTTGGTTAACCTCAACTGAAAAAGTCTGTAAGGATGCCAGTTTGTGCCATTCATAATTTTAAATTTCTATTTCCATTAAATTTCATTGTATTCAAAAAAAAACCACTTAAAAAATTTCAACTATATTTATGAAAAATAAAATAAAACACTTTCATGTGTATTTAAATTTTTATCTAGAGAATATATATTTTTTTTCTAGAGATGCAAATAAAAACGCGTAATGCAACATATTAATATCTAGAAAAACAATTCAAATGAAAAAAAAACATTTTATAGGTCAGTTTTTGTCTTTTTTTTGTATTTACTTGAAAAATTATAGCAAATCTTAACACAGTTGATCAGTAAAAGTGCATTTCAGAAGATGTCCGAGCATTTTAAGTTCCTTGTGACTATTTCTACGTGATTTTTTTCTCGTCACAACACAGACCAGCTATTCTAATATTTTTTTTCAGAGACTTCTATAAAAACTAAAGTTGATTGACTGACTTGAAAGGAGCTGATTCAGAGACATTTCGAAAAATTTTGTATTTTAAGAGTTTAAGTGACCGCTTATGACCATGACCGATATCGTTTTTGAGGTTTACATCTCTTAAGAAAAAATCAAATAACGACACGAAGCGTTAATTGTAAGTCCATTTTACTTTAAAACTCTAAACATTTATTATCACTTCAGACTTTAAACTATTTTATTTTGGAAACGTGCCAAAAAGGAATTCGATCCACTTATATGAAATTTCATTTGCTTATAGTAAGTTATGCTTAAATGCATACAAGGATACTTGAAAAGATGGAATTAATATTATATGCTTTATATAATTTTAATTATTACACAAAAAAAATGAAAAAGAGATAAGCGGATGTTGATTTTAATACATTTTTTGTCTGGTAAAGATTATTATAGAGAAAAATGTTGTAAAAAGTTTTAATGGACTAGTATTTTTTTATTACTAAACCTGTAATATTAAAAATAACCGGATAAAGTAACTGGCTTCAGGGTACTCACAACTTACTTTCGAGACAAGTGTTAGTCGTTATTACACAAATAAAGCTTAATGTGTTTTAACTCACTAAAATTTTAGTTACAATCCTTTAAGTAACTCAATCTCAAAACTGCTGAATTCACTTACGAATCATAATGAGCACCCCTTAACAAATTATAACAATCAACTTTCTGTTCACTCTAATTAAAAAAAAATAAATACTCATTTTGTGAAATGTTCTTTGAAAATTATTGTATTACATACGTTAATTAAAATAAATAGAAAATGTAAACAATAAAATATCTTTATAAAATAAAATAAAATGGAATAGTGAACACTTTTGTTATTTCATTTATTTATAAAATAACAATGCTATCAACCACAAAGAAAATAACAATAATTAAAATAAACATAATAAGAAGGGAATTGTAATTCAAATAATTAATAAACTCTAATTAGGAGCTTTTTGTCAAATTAGTTTTGGAAAAATATTTATTGTTATTTCTGTAATTAAAAGTAAAAAACGCACGACTTAAGTCAAACACAGCAGTTAAAGCAATCTGAGTCTTAATTGTTATGTTTAATCAAAGGATATGAGTTGAAATACACTGTAAGTTGAAAATGCCCCGCAGTACAAATTTATTTGGTTTGCAAACATCTTTGATTGACGCTTACAGGGCGTTGGATGAAATACATTCTTTTGCGTTGCCTGTTTATTTGCATTCTTGTAGTCCACGCTTATATCGCGGGGTTATTTGTGGTGCGTTTTCTACTTACAACGCAGTCCATTGGTATTTCATTTTTAATGAGCTAGCATGCACCCTAAGACTCAGGCTCAGGCCTAGAGTTTGGCATTAACTTACAATAGAGCCCTTTATGATTGCAAAGAGATATGCTAAAACGCACCACCATTGGATCCACCCCATTTTTTTTTGTATTTTTTCTTATCAAAACATGAATAAACTTCAATTACGAATTTCATTTAATGAGTATCCTAATGAAAAGGAATCGTGATTTATTTTTCAAAACTATTTGTATGAAGCCAAAGATTTCGTTAAAATTTTATTATATTCAATGTAATTTAGGTAAAATAGGAATAATAATTTTTATTTGAACTTCTACTCAAGCACAAAAATTAAGTCAAAAGATGTGCAAATACAAATTTATTTTAATTCAATTAAAATTTCTATTTTAAGAGTCTTCACATTAATGGCTTCTTTTACCAAAAACGATCATTATTAATTTACATTCTATCATTGAAGTTATAAATTTATCCTTGAAAACGTAATTCAAACTAAAAGTGTGATTTAATTTACCAGGTAAATAGACCAAAATGTTGGAATTTGATGTTTGAGACAAACAAAATGTGAAGCACTTGAGACATTTTGAAATTTTAAAATAAAATATGATACTTTCTATGATCAAAGCATATTTATCAATATATGCGAAATGTATGCAATGATGCTCTTTGTGAAATTCTATAGTGTTAATTTAGGTTAATGTAGTTTGTGAATTCCTTTTTCAACAAATTTACGCTATTTTACTGTTATTTTATAAAAGAATTCTTTTTATGGTGCATTTAGCATACAAAATTATAATTAAATAGCAACAAGTTTTAGCATGAAAATTTTCCATGTATAAAAGCTGAATGTATGACTTGAAAATTCTTCACAATTTTCTAAAATTTACTATGTTAGTTTTTCTTCTTTATCAACTAAATTTAACTATATTATCTTTATGTTGAAAAGCTGAATGTGAGGTTTCTTAAAAATATACCAAATAAAACCAAAATAAGGAACATGAATCGTGACGATCACTTTCATATGCATTTTCATTAATACAAAAAAAAGTAAAATAACGCCATTCAATCACTCACAGTACATTTAAAATTGAGATTGATTAAAAATTTAGAGGTTCTCAAGTAAAATCATCAAGAAATGTGCTTGTAAAGGCTTTCAAAACAGAAAATTATTCATCTCATTTCATTCAACGATTTCAATTAAACATTTTTTTAAGAGTATTTTTAATTAAATGTCACTACAACTAATATTCAAAGATAAAAAAGGAAGCGCAAACACTCAAAAGTATTATACAATGTTAGAATTTCACACGAAACGTCTTGAGTAATTTTCATTTTTTAAAATATATTTTTATATATAGAATAATATTTTATCTCCACAATAACTGGAAGGCGTTGAGGTGCACAGCATAAAAACATCAGTATCACCTTGTAGAAAATAATGTTCATATAATTTACTTGATAAATTGTTAAAAGTTTTTCTACTTCTTCCATTGTCTTTTGTTGGTAGGGGTAACCACATTTAAACCATTAATGAAAATTTTGGATTTTGAATGTAGGATGATCTCAGTAAACTTTAATATTTAATGAAAATCCATTTATATGAATTAAGGAACCAAAATTAAATTCAATTATGAATTTTCAAGTATATAGTTTTAATACCAACAAGACCAAGACTAGAAAAATGATCAATTCAATACAAGTCTTTGACTTTTCTATTCAAAGACTGAGCTTCTACATGTACCATTGATTGATTCTGGCCGAATATATGAATGTGAATGATCACATGAATTCCATTCAATGTAAATAACGTTTAGATCTAAATGCTCAGAAAATCTTCGTACCTACTAACACACGTCTCTAAAATGTCTGCTCATAACATAGTCACCCTACATTATAAGGCCTCAAGCTGGACTTCAACGTCGTTTTTCCACATAAAAAGAATGGTTCATTGTGTTAAAATTCATTATAAATTCAAACTCAAACATTTGATTAAGCTCTTGAAACCTTCAAGTTATTTTTACAGTTTAGTGATCACCCATATTTGCATGTTTACCGTAAGCAAAAGACAAAAGGTAATGCAGTATAACACACATCATTGTGAACTTTACTGCATTAATCCAGATATGATTATTTTTAGTATTACCTTTATAATAAAAATAATAATAATGACAACAAGGATGACAAAGATGACGAATAAAAGACACACACACACAAAGTTTATTTTTGTGAAAACACACACAACTTTGAAACTTTCTGTGTTTAACTGCATCCTCAAAATAATAACAATAATGACGATGATGATGATAATATTGTGGTGCATAATACGTTTTTCTGACGACTCAATATGATGATGAACGTCTAGTGGTGAAAAGTGTATACAAATATTAAAATTTTGATCTATGATGCAATATTTTGTGTTCTTTTGAAGTGTCATCATGCAAAAGTGTCATAATAAAATTATATTATGCAAAATACTTTTTTTTCTCTGCTATATATATTATTTTCATTGTATCACTGCCTCTTATGTGCAGAAATTTGTTAAATATAATATATTATTAGCTTATATGTGAAGTGAAATAAAGTGATAGAAATGCAGACTAGATTATAATTCATCTGCATTGTTTTCGGTCGAGTGTGCTCTAACCTTAAAAATGTTTTCATAAAAATAAAATATATATATTCAGAGAAAATCTCAATTTAAATGACAAACAATTTTAAAAATGTTGCTATGATGGCATACCACTTAAAAATAAACTTCATCACACAACAAATTCAACTTTAAAATAGCATTCTCTTACATTCTCAAAATGCACTCACATCATAAACATATGTCCGTCTATTACACATTCCTTGCTACAAGATATGCCAGTCCATGACACAAACGTAACAATCAGATTCAGGCCCCATTATTTGTGTGCATTCATTTTTTTTCAGTTTTCGTTTTCTCTTTTTTTATGATCACGGTAAACAACATGAAAAAAAATGAAATAAATTACAACATTTTGTCGTTTGGCTTGAAAAAAAAAAGAATTCCATATGACTAGGCTATTTCAACATATAAAGTGAAAAAAAATGAAAATATGTGTCATGAACATAAATGGCAACTGAATTTCATATATTGAATCATCTGCGTGTTATGTGTGCACTATTATGCATATTATCAACAGCCCATAAACTTGTGCATCAGTGCATATTCACGCCATTTGTGCTAAAGTATAAAATTTATCTGTTCTGACCGAAAAGAGAGAAAAAAAATTAACGTATGTTCTTTTCAGTTTTCACAAAGGTGTAAAGGGTCAATAATTCAAGCAATTTTTGTATCAGTGATTTATTTGTAAAAAGATTTCTTGTTGCCAATACAGAAAAAGAAAAAAACATTTTTTACGAAAAAGAAGTCTCATTTTACATTATTTTTGTTCTGTAATTCACAATCAAGCCCTATTTTTCTTGAATGTAAGGTCATCACATACAATTTGAAAAAAAAACTTTTAAAATTGGTCATTGTTGGAAAATATTTTAACCTCTCGTTTATTTCACAAATCACAAAAATCAAAAACACGTGTGACAGCATTGACTCACATTGTATTCTATTTTGCCAAAAATTTATCTTTTGTTATTGGTGACAAATCATTTCTATTGGAAATTCACATCAATATTGTGCAGTTTTTGGCATTTTGAATGCATGCAGTGAGAATAAACAGCTACATATATCACATTGAATATTCATATTGATCATCATTTTATTTGTGACTTTTCATCTGTTGGTTTTGGTTTTATTATTATTAAAGAAATTAAATCAATTCTATTTCACTTGACTAAACAAAATAAGGAGAGATATGGCTTAAAATTAAGCTCATTAAAGCCTCTTGGCAAAAAGGTTTACTTTCGAATCTAATAGTGCTCTGATAGTTCAATGCACGTGAGCACTGGATAAGTTCAAAAGCAAAATCATTCAATTAAGTTCATTTTATTGTATTTTTCAGTTTCCAGAAATTTTCTAAACAACTTCATTTTTGATAAGCGTATTGTTATTTCATCATAAGCTCATTACAAAGAACCATTTAAAACGCAAATAAAAAAAAATTCATAACGCTACATAATTTTTGAAATAATTGCCTCTCCATGTTTATACAATTAAACGTAACACAAAAGAAAGAAAAAGAGAAAAAAAAACCTTACAACATGATAAAACCAACAAAGTTAAGAGAACGTGATTGAAGGAAACACAAACATTTACATATCACATAAAAGTCACAGAGGAAAAATTTAAAAACATTCATGCATGCAACTGAGAGTTATTTTACCGACTTTTTTTTATTAATATAACATGTACTTTATTTATATAAAAAATTGAGTGTACTTTTAGCAACAAAACTTGATGATATTATTTTATGAAACACATCGAAGTTGTGAACTAGTAAATAGCGAGAAAAAAGTTCATCATTATTTATTAAAATAAAAATAGCTTGTTTAAAGTTTACATACATACACAAAAAAATAATAATAATAATATAAATATAATAAAATTGCAGCTGGAACTTGTTCATGTATTACAGTTTTTTCTGCATGCATTCGAAAGTTAACAAGCAAGGAGTAAAAAAAAATGTCTGTATTTCATAGCAGGAAGTCATTATGTTGCTCATATACATTTCCTTTACTTCATTGGGTGTTCTCTTATTATTAGCTATGTTATTGATGCATCAAACAGTATGATATGAGTTTTTTTATTCTCTTTCAAAAAAATATTTATATTATCATGATTGTTGGTACAAGTTGAAATTGAGAACATTCTCTTGATATTGCGATGCATGTATAAATATTAAATATATTTTAACATGATAAATTTTAAATAAAGTTCGTTTTTTAACAAGAAATATTAATTAAAATGACGATGAAAATAAATTTTATATCCGGAAGCTAAATATTTATATGAATTTAACCCATAACCCATCTTTGATTAAAATCAAGAGTCATCAACAATTTATTTAGTACATTTCATAAGAAAAAATGCACTATTACAGACGGTTTGTTCGCCGACACTCTGTATGTGTGACACTGATCGCCATCCATAACTCCGGAATGGTTCATCGGAGCGAGTCAGGAGCCAGGTTTTGTTTATAAGATAGAAGAGGTCATAAGGATTGGGCTCCAGAGCCTTCAAAACCTGAAAACCCGTTAAAAAACGGTTAATATTTTTAAAAAATTGATGATTTGTTTTCTTGGAGAAGTTTACTAAAATTAACATTTCATTCATTAGCCCTGAGGTTAGGCTAAGGAATTGGACTCTGGGAATACGCTCCAGAGTCTGAAAACGGTCAAAAGCCCAAAATGTCTGATTTTTAAATTTTTTTTCTTCCAATTCTCAAAATTTTGGATGACGGTAATTTTCAAAATGGCGGTTTTTATTCAAAATAGCGGTTATTTTCAATATGATGGTTTTTTACAATGGTGGTTTTTTCCAAAATGGCAGTTAGTTTCAAAGTGGCTTTATTCGAAAAAAAATTTAAAATAGTGAAATTTTTTAAAAATTTTGAAATTTTATGAAACATTCAAGAAACCGTTTTAAAATCATCTTTAAATTAAATCTTAAATTTTCGGCGAAAAAATGACAATTCGCATTTCATGGGTTAATTTAATTTATTAAAGAATTTTCATTGTATTTTTTTTTCCTATAATGCCTTATATGGGTAATGAAGTCATTTTGAATAAAATTCTGTAAGAATTCTTTTCAAATTATGTAAAATTTTATCATAAAACTTTTACATTAGGCTTAAAATTTATTTGATAATAAAAAAAAATGACGTCAACTGAATTCTATCAAAATAAAAATTATTTTTGATATATTTTTCCATATTAATTTTTTGCTTATTCAGTCACTTGAAAGCAGGATAAAAATTGTATTATTTTTTTCCGTACAAACTATTCTCTTCTTATTATTCTTCAATTTATTTTATTTTTCACTGGTTTTTTTGTATAAATTCCATTTCATGATTCTTTTTTTCCATAATTCTGCACAAGTGCACTAGAACAATAATTGCATCATCACCATGATAATAAAAAAAAATCCACAGTCACAAAAAAAAATAACATAAAAAAAATATACTCAAGTAAATATCATCATCACGATGAATAATGGATAAAAGGTGTGCAGAAAATTGCAAAATTAAAATCAGAAAGAGATGGGCTGCAATGTGCAAATTACAGTTTCATTTCATAATAATTTTTTTTTAAACTACCTCAAAAAAAAAACATAAAATAAATTCTATTCATATTTAAATCTATTGTCTTTCCGGTAGTATTTTTTATATCATATCCCATTCTTTTTATTATTATTTTTTTCTTTAACTTTATTTAAATTATATCCAAACTGTAAATAATGAAGCCATACGAGCCATATTGTGAGAGGGAAAAAAATGTATTTTTTTTATTACTTTATCAAGCGGATACAGATTTTTGTATGTATAGAAAATTATGCCAATTCAAATAAATTTTTATTACAGTCGTCCGAGCAAAAGCATTTTATGATTTAATTTTGTGTGTGCTATAATATGGCCTTGATTGCATTGAAGTGCATTGTAAACACAGTAAAATTATGGTAAAGTAAAGACAAATATACTGTAATAATAATAATAAATGTATTCAAAATTTAAACTAATAGCTATTTCCATCAGAAAATATTCACTCAAAAACATGCACATTCAACAAAAAATCACTTGGACTCGTCAAATATTGAAGTTTCATTGAAATTGGGGCACCTCTTTAAAATTCTCATTTTTTTAGATGCCTCAAAATTTAAATGTGTATCTGTGACTTGACCAAAATTCATTCATTTCAGTTTTCATTTCAGATATTGCTCATAAAATATAATTAATTTGTTATGATGATGAACAACTGACTGATATTGATGCAAATGCAGCAAAATTTTCTATACTCATGCATTTTTTAGTAAAATATTTCATAGAAAAAGTATCATCAATAATAATATAATATAATGTTAAATAATAAGTCTTGACCCAATTGCATTTATTTTTCATGCAACTTTTTATAAAGCGTTTAAATGTAACAACTCAATAGAATGCATAAATAAATGAAAAAAAGACGTTCGTGTGATGGAAATGCAGAACGTGATGTAATACATTGTAATTTTTGTGTTGCATGTAAAATTTATGATTAGTTATTTATCTTTTGAAATGGCATTTAGTTGAAAAATACAGGGTGATTAAGGAAATGAGAAAAAAAAATTGCCAATTCAAATTCTCTCAATTATGCATTCAAATATGTGGAAACGCCTGGTATTTTTAAAAACTCATTAAATTTACTCTGATGTCAATTTATATGAAAAAACCATAAAAACCATGAAATAAAATTTTCCATTCAAACCCCAATAATTCAAAGAAACATTTGTTTTTATCGTGAAAGCAAAATAACAAATTTACCGATAAAAAAACAGACAAATTTTATTTAAAATGCCAAGAAATAACATTAAATAAATGAAAACTATTACACAGGCAATATACAAATAGCACCTTCTAACCTATATATTCATATTGGCCATTTTCTTTTAACGTTATTCTCCTTTTTCGTATAGTGCAGAAAAAGTGCATCCATTTTCTATTGTTTTTCAAAGTAGAATGACACCAAAGCGGGAAAGTACCTGAGAAATTTAATCACTACAATTTCTTTTATAAAATTTTAAAAAAATACATCACTGACTTGTTCGTTTTTCCTTTAAAATGTATATACGACAACTAAATGCTTTTAAAATACTTTTATTTGTGCTAGTTTTTCTTCTTATGTTCTGTTATTTTTAATTAATTTCAAACTAGTAGTGTCTATAAAATGGTACATGTTCTGTTCCAACATCTAAGTGTTTCAATGTGAGTCGTTATTTAAACTCTAGAATGGTTTCATTGAAGAGAATTGCTGATTTGAAAAACTCCTTGGAACAAAAGCTTCAAAATTTCAGACGACCAATTTTAATAGAACCATTGATTTTATTGAACTTGCTGGGGAACCTTTTGTGCTTCATGTCATTGTTGAGATTCTGACAATTTAAAGAAATTCAAAATATTTAAAAAAAAAATATTTTAAATTTTAAATCATTAGAAAATGGCTCTTAATATAACAAGGAATAGTAAAAAAAATCTTAAAATTTTATTAATTTAAGAAAATAGAAACACATTTTCTTTCGAACATCAATTTCCTTCTTTCTCGTTTAAAGACGAGAATAATAGTTTTAAGCATATGAAACACTAAGATGATAAAGAAGAAAAAAATTTCTTTGATATTATTAGCGTAATGCAACTTCTGGTGTCTTATTCAATCAAGTTTTCTTTCAATCATTTTAGTGCTAAAAAGGATTTTCCTCATAAACTTACATCAGTTTTGTCATTGTTGTCTTGCTTGTATTGTAACAGTAAAAATACTTTCAATGTAAAACTTCATCTCGCTTCTAACAAAAGAAAATAATAAAAAAAGATGCTTTGAAATAAAAACTAAAGTAAGAGAACGAAAGTTTTACTTAACAAAAAACGTTGTATGTTTATATGAATTATAGTAGATGTAAAAAGTAAAAAGAAACGTTTTCTCTCCTTTTATATCGCTATGATCACAGATTAAAATCAAAATCTTCATTGCAAATTGAATTCAAAAAATTGAAACTTGTTAAAATTTTCCAAAATTGCATTAAAATTGATTCAATAAAGCTTTTGAAGATTACAATAAGCCCAATTGAGGCTTCACTAGGAAAAATTGCTCGCCCACTGAATGAAGCTTTTGTTTTTTTACTGTAAGTGTAATAAAACACTTTTAATTCTTCATTATCAATGACACTTGATATAAACAAAAAAGAATAAAAAATAATATGAAACATCACCCACACACAGACACACGTCATTGTTAATACATGCAAACTTCCTATCAAATATTTTAGCTGACTAAGGAAATATTACAAATACAAAAAAAAAGAAAATATACAATAATAACATTTATTTTAATAAAATGGAAGCGAAATGAAGGAAATAATGATGTGTGTGTGCAATCGTGCTTCTTCACATTTTTTCTTCTCTCCCTATCTCAATTCTGAATAAACAAAGCAATTTTCACGATGAATAATAAATGAAGCAAAAAAATGGAATCTCTTTATTCAAATAAAAAAAAAAGAAAAAAAAATAAAATCTTTTTGTCTTCAATACTAATTTTCTACTTCACGTGGAGAAATTTCGTATTAAATATTTTACTCTTGAAATTAAATATTTTCAAATAATTTTATCATTAAACAACATGAATTTAATTTTAAACATTTGATCTGAATAAAAATTTTTTTTTACCATTTTCATTACAGACAAAAAATATTTTCCTCATTAATTAGTGCAACCCAGTAAACATAA
This sequence comes from Culicoides sonorensis, assembly GCA_900002565.1. Taxonomy (NCBI): domain Eukaryota; kingdom Metazoa; phylum Arthropoda; class Insecta; order Diptera; family Ceratopogonidae; genus Culicoides; species Culicoides sonorensis. The sequence goes on from LN483357.1 coordinate 438,381, forward strand.
TCAGGTATTTTTAATTTTAGTTAATGGAAATGCAAAAATCCAGAAAATTTTAAACAATGACTGACGATTTTAAATGAATATTATTTTGTATGAACGTTATCATGGTAGTGCATTATATGCATTTGATTCTAAATTTAAATATTTGAGTTATTTTATGAGAATTGATTGTAATTGAAATTCATTCCTAGTTTGATTGCTTTGGAAAATTTTAATGATTTTCATCATCATTTTGTACAATATTTTATCGTCAGTGCACGTCAGAGCTACGGAGAGTCCCAAGTCAAACCATTGAAATTTACAGAGAAAAAAACCATTTTCTCATACAATATTTTAATATTTCCTGTCCCCTTAAAAACCTTCTGGGTACATGTTGAAAGGAAAAAACATTCAAGTTTTTTTTATTTTTTTTTCTTTTATCTCATGTTTACTGTACATAAATTACAATATATGTCAATATTTCAAATAGCAATAAAAAAATTCCATGTAGTAAATTATTTTATTGTTCGTCTCTTTTTCCAACACACTTTTTTACACAAACAATAAATTATTTTTTATCTGACACAAATAAGGTTGATTTAATGATCTAACTCTTAAAAAAAAAAAGTTCTGGAAATAAATAAAATAAACTCGTTTTGTTACACACACACACACACACACACACACACTTTTTTTCTTGGAATCAGTTAACCGTAATCCTTGCTTTACTGAATTTTTTTTGTTAACAAGGTAAATTTTTACGCAGTTTGAATTAAATTGAGACATGATGTTTATTTCAATGCGATTCCATTTAAACTTCAAAAACATTCACATTTAATTGCATTACCAATTGAAATATCCAAACAATTTTAGTTGAAATCTCACTTTATTAGGAATCCATAAAATTTGATTACTTAAGGGCTCGCAAAACCCATGAGAAAACATGTATTGACCTAATTCATATTATAAAATAGCCTAAAAACAGAATTTAGCTTCAATTTACATTCATATACACTTTTAAATGTTTGCTAATAAAACACACACACAATTCAAACCAATTTGTCATCCTTTGTTTTATTTTTTGACTTATGTCTTCCGTAAATTTTGTGTTGAAACGTATTTTGTAGAGGGCATAATTTTTAATGCCGAAAAAGGTAAAATTTTATATTTGAGATTACGTTTGAATGTGTGTGTGTATATATTTTATATGTAAATAAACAAATAAAAACAACAAACAAACAACATTATATTATATTTACTAAAAATAATAATAATATTCACAAAATGCCACCAACCGCGATTATAAAATAAAATAAAATGAAATAAAATATAAAAGGACAATAAGGATTACACAATTTGATTTTCAACAAAAGAATTTCGTGATGTTGTTAGTATTATTGTTTTCATTATATGATTGTTATTATTATTGTTATCATCATTGTGCAAATAATGTTTAACAATCAGCATTAAAAAGTGTGTGGAAGTTGAAAAAAATAAAATAAAATTATACCTTATTGTTATCTGTTGAGTCATTATCTCGTTAAGTGGAGAAGAAGTACTTATGTGAAGGAAAAAATTGAGTAAATTATAGATTATTGTTTACTGTTATGCTTTTATTTATGATTCTTATTGAATTAAAAATATTTGCTGTTAAAAAAATGTAAGAAGGTACTTTTCAGCATTGACATGCCAGCATATTTCAATTGGCTCGTTCAAGTGAGTCGCTTCGAAACATTTCACCTTCGATATTAAAAGCTAAGGCGCCTTTATGATGACAACGAGCATGTACATGTATGAATCTGTATGAGCACGTGAGGGATAAGGAGCCACAATCATAACTATCTGGCGCCCTATCAAACTTAGACTTAAGACCAATTTTCGTTAAGGCTTGGTAAGTTACCAATGATGTGATAAGTAAATTACAGGTGTTATCAGGTGGTTACAGGTGAATAATCTTCAGAATATTCTGGCCCGACAAGATATCTAACTGCGAGTTACATGACAGATGTGAACAAGAACTAATTGAACAAGTGAATCTTGCCGCAATGCGGATATTATAGCATGGGGTTATCTATTTTGGAATCCTAAAGGCTCAAAGGGTCGAGAAGCATTGCGTAAGCCTAGCATCGAAAATTAAAACCCTCAATCTAACATATATTATGCGATATATTGCAGCGTTGGTAACGAATTAATGAACCAAGAGAAAAGTCACTTCGACCCTCTTCCTTTTACACATACCAAGAGGAAGCAAATAATCGGATTACACCCAATACTCGGTAGTCGCAATTTTATTTTTGAGTTACCTTCAGTTTTTCACTTGAACATTCAAGCAATATCAAAACAATCAATTTCCATGAAATTTTCATTCATTTTTCCACTTTATTTTTACCTCAAAGCAAACAAAATAAACACAAAGGAGACCACTTTTATATTTAATAATAATTAAAATTTCCACATAATTGTTCATTCTATTTTCAACTTAAAAGTAAAACACGCGCCTCTTCACACTAAGTACACACTCATCATAATACATTCAAAAAAAAGTGCTCATTTTGCTAAAATTTAATCTACACGAAAATAGCCAGTTAAACACACACACCGTACAAATATTAAACAAAACCACGATTTTCAGTGCTTTAATTTGGTTTTTCCAATTTTTGTATATGAAAACATTTCCTCTAAATCTATACAGAGAAAAACGCACAATCTAATAATATTAAACGCCACATTAAATAAGTTTAACAAAAGGGCAATAATTGAATTAAACTGAGCGGAACATGACACAGATTACGAGACTCGAAGCAATCTTAAATGCTTATCATCATCATCAACATCATCATTTTTGAATTGTGTTTAAGTCGCATTTTTTGAATAGGACAATAGAAAAATGTTGAAAATGTTTATTTGTGTATTGGGTTAAATTGAAAAACTTCTTTTTTTTCATTATATTGTTTGTTATTTATTCTTTTTTATTTTGGGTCACATTATTATTTAAAAACCAAAAATTATATGGTGACTTTAAAGAGAAAATGAGGCATGAAATTACTGAATTATTTTCACATGAACTTTTAAATTCCATTTGATCTTTTATTGTTAATGAGAAAGATTAATTTTTTTTTTACATTTCAAGAGAGAGAGAAAAAAAGGTCTAAAGTAAATCCTCGCAGCAAGGTCAAAATTCATCAAAAACGTTTTTCATTTAAATGAATAAATTTATTTAAATATCAATCAAATCAAGAGTATTTGTTCGAATGTGAATAAATTTTCTAGCATCACAAATAAGATATTTTAGAATGTCACCTTTAAAACTCAAACAGTGCCTGTCATGTCATGTGTCGTTACCCAGAGTTTGACACATTTCGCATAAATAGAATATAAATTTATTTTCGTAGCAACGTTATAAATCTAAATTTCATTCAATTTTCATTCATTCATTCATATATCAATCAAAATCACGTCTTATTTTCTCATTTAACACTAATTCTAATGCTAACCACCTGAGTATTTTTTTTATGTGGGTTTTATTGTAATTTTAAAATTCAGAAACAGAATTTAAATATTTTTTTTATCATATTTTTAGTGAAAAAAAAAATCTTTTGATAATAAATAAAATATTAAATCCTTTTTTTCTCATACGAATTTCAATCTATTTTGGTGTTGATATAAAAGTTTGTGAAAATAAAATTGTGCTAATTCAATTACACACTGCATTGAAAGAGAGAGCTCTGATTTTAAAATAAATTTTATGATTCTTTTAAAACATTTAAATCCGTCTGATGTGGCATTTTAGTTTTTTTAAAGTAAAATAATTTTTTTTGATCGGGTAAAATTTTTTAAGATCATTGGATGATGAATTGAGAATTTGCTTAATTTTCTTAATTTTTGACAACGAATTAAGGCCGCGACAAATGAATTTTAAAAGTTTTGTCCGATGCTCCTTTTGAAAAGTCGAAAATTTACGTTATTGTGTTAAATTAAAAATTAAATTAAAAAAACTCCAATTAAAATTCCTTTTGCAAAATTTTAAAATCGAAAATTTTTAACGGTCATATTTTTTTAAACAAATTTTGCTAATTTCTGAGTTTCACCAAAATCAGAATTGATCGATTTGATGATTTGATGATAAATGAAAAAAAATCAAATTTCAAAAATATATTGCCAAGTTTAGGTCAGGATAGGTTGTTTTTCTTCAATGTGAATAAGTATTTCTGGAATTTCTATACAAAATTCGAGTGTTGTCGAAGAGCGACGATTATTACCATACAAGAGCCACAGTCCCATAGTCAGTGGGGCGCCATTTTTCCTCTGATGTCCTACTGGTTTTTCGTTGAGGGCCACACAGATTTTCTGAAGGGTTCAAATAGATGACCGTAACTGAAATCTAGCATTAAGACCATAATTGAAGGTTAAATCAGCCTGATTAAGAGCGATCTGATTGCCCTACGAATATTTTAAGTCAAATTGTGATAAAATGAAAATTTACCCAATCTATCTGAATTTTATTTATTCATTTATCAGATTTATTTAGTCAGGTGTGATGTATCATGAAATATAGCAAATTATCGAGATAAAATTTACAAAACTTTTCATTTTATGTATGATTTGTTCTGCCAAAATCCGTTTTTTTATTACCAGCAAATAGCATAAATATGTATGTTCATAAAGATACTGTGAAAAGATACAAAATTTATGATGAAATAAAATAAAATGAATGATGAAAAAATAATAGGTGTGTGACATAAATATCAAAATCATAAAACATGTGTGAATGCGCGATCACGAGCCATGTTTCTTTGCGTTATTGTGGAAAAGATTGGGTGCAATAAAAGCACTAACAGATTTATATTCACACACACACACTTACAAAAAAAGAAACTCTCGTGAAATATAATAAAATTTACACAGAAAAAAAAATGTAAAGTAAATGTTGAGAAGCAAAACTCACATTTTTTTGCTTACACATTTTATGGTTTTTTTTTCCTGTAAATATGTGTAAATAAATATAAATAAAATAAAATTTATATATAAAAAAAGAGGTTGTCATAACATCAAACATATTATATTATTATTAACAAAGTACTTGTAAAAATGTTGTATTACGATGATACGTGAAAGTACCTAAATTGTGATTCAATTCAAACAAAAGTAAAGAAACATGAAAAATCATGGGAAAATTTCCGTAATTTTTTTCTTCCTTCCACTTGACAAATGTAAAGTTTTTATTGTATGATTATTATTTTGATATTCAACATGTTTTTACTCAGATTTTAAAAAGAATGGAAAGCTTTTGCAATGTATATCGGGGTTTATTATTATCTGAATACTTAAAACATTCATTTGAAAAGACGTAGTCGCTCATGTACGACCACTTTATGACATTTTTATTCCTAAATATATGGATATGTGTGTAATTTTGGTTGAATTATTTAAAATAAATATTACATTTTACAGATTTTCGTATGGTGGCCACAAATGTGAAACATAAAATTAATATCAGTAACCAGACGTCTCCATATTTTAAGTAATGTATCATTAATTTAATTTTATTAAATGAAATCAATCTTAGTTTTATTTGCAAATCAAATCTTTTAATGTCAAATTTAAATATAAGCTTAGTGATCAACCCTAATAAGATCATAATTTAACTCAGATAACATTTGTTACATTTTTTGAGCCATACATTTTTCATACAATGACTATCCAAAAAAAAGAATACAAAATGAACTAAGGAAATCATGAAAATGAAAAATATTGTTAAAGGACTGAGAAGAGTGGAATCATAAAACGTTATATACAGATTTTTTTTCCTCTTTTTTTTCTGGATGTTTGTAGCATTATTTGATTTTTTTTATTCTTTGTGAAACAACAATAGCAAGTACGTAATGGTACTGTTATCTTATGTAGATTTCCTTTTTGTTTATTTTAGGCAAAATACACACACACATACGTCTCACTTACATACACATGTCAAACTGAATTTAAATTCCGAGAGATTTTACTTACATCTTCTCATAGATCCATTTCTTTATTTGTATATGTTTATTTTATTATGTTATGTTTTCTGTCTCAGCGTGAAATATATGCTTATTTATGTTATTTTGTGGTTTAGATTTATTTTTTGTTTGTATATTTTTGTGTATTTTTTATTATTATATTTTTTTTCTAGGAGAAGAATGAAAAACAAGATCTTAAATAAAAGAAAACAAAAAACGAGAAACATTAACCTTGAATGATGTGTGAAACGGCATTTGAATAATAACGGAAATGAGATGCAAACTGGGTCTTAAAAATATTTTTGGATGATTTTTTAAAAATACGGCAACTATGGAAATGCACCATTTAAAATATTTCAAATAAACATATTTTTTTGCTAGTTTCTACAAGGGCTACAGCGCGATTCCGATCATTTAAGTCAAGTTAAATTGCCAAAGGTTACCCGTCTATTTGTGTCATTGCGAGGGAATGTCAAAAAAATTACTGTACAGTTACATCAAAATTCAGAAAATTTCAACGAATTAGAAATTAATACTAAAAACAATTAGAATCGAATTACTTCAAATTGATATCAATTTTAGTATCAGAAATTGATATCATGCTAAAAATCATTTTTCGATTATTTCATTCACTTGATTCAAAATTCAAATATATTTAAAAATTGATTATAAATTTTATTTGAACTGTATTTTGATACTCATTAACGTGACAATTTCACACTTGAACATAATTAATTTTAGAGAGTTATTAAATGATAATCAATGAATTAAATTAATTTTCTCTCAACGTGTGTTTGTGTGTGTGTGTGTGTGTGTGTTTGTGTGTGTTAGCTATGTCCTCGATAAAACCTCAACATTTTATGTACAAAATTCTGTATCAGATGGTCATCTATTTAAACAATGAAATATTTCAATTTCATATGGATGACACAGCAAATATTTATTTAAATTAAAATCACTTTTTTAAGCGTTTTTCTGTTGATTTTGTCGTAAAAGAACGAAAAAAATCACCAATCATGAAAATGATCGCCGATCATGAAAAAAAGTCGCCAATCATTGAAAAAAAGTAGTCAAATACCAAAAAACCTCCACCATTTTAAATAGATGAATATTGCTGACTTTTCCATTATAGCGAATTCTGTCTGAAGAAATCCGCTCATGTTCATCGTTAACGATCACGTTTAATTTTTTAGTGCATTTCGTAAGAAAAAATGCACTATTACAGACGGTTTGTCCGCCGTCACTCTGTTTGTCTGAATGTCTGTTTGTCCGTTCCAGCCTTAACTCCGGAATGGTCCATCGGCGATTAGACAGAGGAGGTCTTTAGTATGATTTTAAACTCATTAGCTTTAAGATTGAGCTCGTGGATTGGGCTCCAGAGCCTTAGGAGGCCTGAAAAACCGTTAAAAACGGTTAACATTTTAAAAATATTTAAAATTTGTTTTGTTGGGTCGAGAAGTTTACTAAAATGAATTTTAACTCATTAGCTCTGAGATTAGGCTCAGGAATTGGGTTCAGAAATTGGGCTCAAGAATTAGGCTCCAGAGCCTGAAAACAGTCAAAAGCCCAAAATGTTCGATTTTTTCAAATATTTTTTTTTAATTTTCAAAATGGCGAAAGTTTTTCAAAATGGCAGAAATTTTTCAAGATGGCCGTTATTTTCAAAATAACCGTTATTTTCAAAATGGCGGTATAATTATTAAAATTAAAACTTAATTATATTCAATGAAACGAGTCCCATCGAAATGCACTTTTCTAAACCGCCCAGTGGTTAGAATTTCTCATTTTTTTCATTTTATTTTTGGTAACTATGTTCCACAATCATCGAAAAATTTTGGTGAAAATTAGGGGCTACGTTATGGCAGATATTTGTTTTAACTTGTTTCATAAAATATCAAAATTTGTGGATGACAACGATGACTTTTTATTAATTATTATATTTGTAAAATAAAATTAATGTATTTAAATGAAATTAGAAATTTATGTTTCGTTAATTTTCTGCTGTTTAATAATAATAATTTTTGTACTTTAGATGTTGAAATGCATATTTTGTGTTTTGTTATTGGGATACATGTAATTATTATATTTATTTATAATTAATGTTTAAAATTTTAATGTTTGGTTATGATGGGTTACAAAAAAGGGATATGATTTATGAATTTAATGTAATAATTAGCAGTAATTTTTGATTTTTTAATGCTCTCTTATAAGAGTAATTAGTTAATTAGACAAAAATTTCTTAGGATACTGTAAAAAGGGGAAACACTTCACAACACCAGTCAATGGTGAAGTTTCTTGAATTTCATAATTTATTCTAAAAATCCATTTCTTTAATCTAGCTTATATGATAGATAAATATAAGTTAAAAATTAATGAAATTATTTTTATTTCTATATCAACTTTTCAAATACCTGGTAAAAAGTCCCACTCAAACAATCCATAATAATCCTTTTTTCATTAAAACCCATTTTCATTTTTCAAATATTTCTTTAATAAAAATTTATTACAGGATGATATTCTCTAGTTTAACATTAACATGGAAAACAAGTATCCGACCCACATTTAAACTCGATGAAAACTTTTCTTCATTCGATTTTTATATCAAATTCGTTTGGTAGACATTTTTAATAGTAGTAAAAAAGAACTCGAACATTGAATGCTTAATAATAATAATAAAGTGTCGTATTTCCTTCGTTTCTTTTCATTTTTTTTTTGTAAGCAAAGAAGAATTTATGAAACAGTAGCAATATCTGATATAAGAAAATTTTCTAATAATATTTTTTTTTTTTGCCATGTATCTCATATAAAATTTTAAAAAGAAAAAATGAGAAAAAAGTAAACATAAAGGTATTCGCTTTAATAACATTATCACAAATATCTTATATGAGTGTGTTTATGTGTGTAATGGAAATATAAGAAGCTAAACGAAAAAAAAAAATTTAAAGAGATAAAATAAAATGAAATTACATTTTATTTCCTTGATACATGTTACGTGATGACTTGTCTCATGTAACATTACACACATATCAGCTATAATAATGATATGTGTTTACGTTTCCGGTTATTATGAGGGATGTTTTTTTTTTAAATTTTTATATATTTCAATTTTACATGCCATCAAAAAAATGGTCACCATATAATACCAAGAATAATATTGTTAATAATTTAATGATAACTAACCGGATTTATTTTAATCCTAAATGGAAATGAGATAAAATTTTATGTAAATTTAATTAGCATATCATGATAACCCCAAATGGTTAAACCTTTTTACTAAAACATTTCACCTCATGGCATTAAGATCCCTTTTTGACATATTCATTAATTTGTTTGGTGGTATGAATGATTATAATGATTATTATTATGACAATATATTGGATAAATAGAGGTGGTTTGGTGTGAGTGTAGGTCGATATGGAAATTTTAAGGTAAAGAGTGCGTTTTGGAGAATCATTGTCAATTGAAAACGCTGAAAAATCATCTCGCAGTGCTTGACAATGTAACAAATGTATTTTTAGTGCATTAAAATTTAAAAAAAAATAAAATATTGGTGGTGGTCATACAGTCCGCCTGTGTCAAAAAACTTCTAAAATCGCGGAAAATCGAGTATTAACCGGAGATTAACCGAGATTTTTTAAATTTCTGCAAATTTACACGTTTTAAAAGCTTTTGGTGATTTTGGATATTCTACGGTTTTCCACGTTTATGAAATTTTTCGCGAGTATCAGCGATTTTACGCGATTTCTAACAATTTTGACATTCTGATGATCATTTTTCTTAATTTTAAAACGCTTGGACGCTTTATTTAACTCCACAAGCGCCACACAAGCACTCCGTTTACTGCATGAATCGCCAAGCAATTAAAATTTGCATTTTGGTTGTGAAAAAAAAAACAAAAATAATAATAATTTCATTTCAATATCTTCGTATAAGTCCCAAACGATATTTCTCACTAAACTTATTACGGATACAATAGGAATTTTCCCAAAAATATTTTAGTATACAAAATTTTAAAGTAAAACCAAGTTCATCTCAATTAAAATCTATTCCCCTTAGGCTGATTTTAATTTCTTACAATTAAAATTATGAATTTAACTAACGTTGTATTTATACATACAAAATTCCAGTCTGATATTCAAATTTTCATATCTTGATATAAATTTACATCTTTTTAGCCTTTTACTCTCTCACATTCAACTCATTGTTATATAATTTTGAACCATTTTTACAATAAAAATAAAAAGTGAAAATTATTCGTATATGGAACAATTTAAAGAATAAAATATTCGTATACTATGCTAATATTTAACTTTTTGTTCGTTTTAACCCGTTAAATTTAACCTGAATTAAATGAAACGAAATTTTCATTTGCAGCTTTGTGAAATACGTTGAAATACGGGTTTTGGATACACAGCCAAATACATTGAAGCAGAAAAATTTAAGTTAAGCGTTTATTATAATTTTCTACATCATTTGGGGGTTTTAATTTTAATTTCAACTTTTTTTGTGTTGTGTTTTGATTCCTTTTTTTGTATCATTTGCATATACTCCAAATGTTATAAATAAAAAAAAAGGATAAATGAGATTTAGTATAATTTGAAATTAAATTAGAACGAAACAAAAAATTAAGTCAGATTGATTCTCAATTGCACACACCAATTAAGCAAAAAATTCCCTAAATCAATAAAAAAAAATCACAAATAATAAAAAAAAAATATTAAATTGTCTTAATTACCTTCAACTACAGTCGTAATTGGGATGCAACAGCAACAAAAGTAACAATGTTAGTTAGACAACTTGATATATATTTCCTTGTCACAACTTAATAACGAGCCTATTGTTATTGAATGTCTGTGTGTGTTCGTTATAAAAGAAAATATAATTCACTTGAATTCGATTACCATTTTTCCAATTGAAAAATTTCCTGCATGCTTCTACACATAAATAAAATAATATTTTTATTTTTCGCTTCTTTTTTATTAACCATTGAATGTGCAAAAAAAAAAAGTAAACTGAAAAAATAGTTTTTATCATTACATGCTGTTTTCATATGAAATTTTTTTTTTTTTGTATAAATATTGCTGTTAGTGGTGTGATAAATGCTGAATTTAGAATAGTTAGAATTCTCTTTGTGTGTGTGTGGGCTTTCAATAACATGTGTATTCAATGTGTGAGCTTCAGCCCAATAACCTAGAAAAATTTATTAAAAAAAAGATGAAATAAAAAAAATCTATGTATCATGTGAGCAGACACATTTATTATGGAGTTGGGGATGCATGCATTATTGATGTTGTTCATATCGTTCTTTTCTAAGAGTGTGTGTTTCTGGTTTTGACGTATGTTTCCAAGACTTTTTCATATTAAATTCTTAGGAATCAGTAACATTTGCTTTTATATATGAATTGGTGAATAAAAAAAAAAGTTTTTACAAGTCAAGTGTTCCTTCCTAATCGCAATAATGTGTGTATTCTATAATCTAAATACTATAAAGTGTTGAAAAAATTGGCTATAAATCCTTCTATTTCATATGAATACACAAGATTTTTTTTTATATTCTCATATAATGTAGATCAACATTACAAAATGCCTTTATGTGCCAATACAAGTAATATTTATTTGCTATTGCTGACTGAAAAATTTAGCAACTCACGTTCATAATATTGAATCAAAATGTCGATTTCATGCCCATATTTCTTTTATGTGTGTGTGTGTGTGTGAACAAAATCATGTTTATTGAATTTGAGCCGAGCAAAGGAGATATAACAATTTTTGCGTATCACAAATAATAAATGTATGAAAAGCCTAATCCAAAATGCATACAAAGGCATAAATCTTTCACATCATTCTAAAAAAATTTATGAAAAAATATTTTTTTTTTTTTTTGGGGGGAAGTGAATTCATATATCACATTCAGTACAATAAACACTCTTTTTTACATAACTTTCATAATAATAATAATTTAGCTTTGTTACTTTTTTTTCAAATCAGATTATTTTGGATGGTGGTCAATAATTCAAATTGTTTTTTTTTACTTTCCATAGTATGAGAGGAATATTATAAAAAAAACCACCCTCTGAGGCTCAGTCACTGACTTTTTATCACACACAAAAATGTATAACGGATTCGATTATGGTTGAATACACATCAATGATAAATGTGTATTTTGTCCATTTTGCTGATTATGGTATGTCATGGTGGGTGTAAAACATATTTATCTCCGAAAAAAAAAATGGAAACCACTTCACTCAATACATGTCTTCAATACACACAAATATTAGTTAAAAAACGGCAAAAATGTGATTTTTTTTTATGTAGGTCAACCGAATCTGTCATTTTATGTCGAAATATTTATTAATTACACAGAGCACAGAGACATTTAGATAAGTTGGTTGAATATTTTTGGAAATGGAAACTTAAGGTTAATCCGCAAAAATCCGAATGTATTGTTTTTACCACGAAAAAGATTAACTCTGACCTGAGGTTGGAATTTGATGGATGTGTTATTCCTTCAACGAGTAAAATTAAATTGCTCGGAATGTTTATCGATGATAGGTTGTCATACTCATATCACGTTCAGAAAGCAATTGAGAAATCAAGTATGATATATCGTAAGCTTAATCCTGTCTTGAAAAGAGGTAGTGGGTTGTCTATTGAGAACAAGTTACATATGTTCAAGGTCTTTATACGATCTGTACTGACTTATGCTATCCCTATTTGGCACACTACGAATGTGACAAATATGAGAAAGATACATGTCTTTCAGAATAAGACTCTGAGAACTCTCTGGGGATTTCGTCCTCACCCTGTTACTTATCGACAAATGTCAACATCATCTTTGTTGGACATGTCCAACGTTGAGAGTATTCCTGACTTTGTCAGGAGAATTACCACAAGGATGTATCATGGCATGATTGGACACTCTAATTCACTTGTTCAATCGCTCACTGAAGTGGATTTGTCACGAATTGATAGAAGACATCCATTTTATGTGATTAGAGACGATATTGACTCTACTAATTCTTGACGCTATTGGGAACTTGTGGTTCCAATGTTGTTTAGTTTTTTTAAGTGTTTTTTAATTTATAAGTAAAAGCTTTCTTTTTTTTATTTTATTTTTTTTTTTTTTCCTATGATGCGTGTGTTTTGGAATTTTTTTACACGCCTTTAATAATTGTGATTTTGTCTCAAATGTGACGAAATGAGCACTCTGTGAATTTAACGTGATGTTGGTTTTAATTATTGTTACAAAAGCTTCGGCGAAAATGGTAGGACGGGTAGTGTTGGTCATGACCAGGGATATCTGTGAAAATCGTTAATGTGTTTATTATTTTTTTTTTATAAAATGAACTGAACTGATAATAAATTTGACTTTTTTTTGAAAAAAAAAAAAAAAAAAAAATTTATTAATTACATATTTGTTTTGCCTTTTAATTTATTGATTTAACACATTTATGTTAACACTGTTAATTTGCTGGAAATAATTATGAATTCATTTTTGAAATTCATGAAATACATTTTTTATTACACCAATGCAGTCATATTGTGCATTGCGGAAATTGGTCAATTTTATATTGAAATGTAAAATATTTGAAAAAGCGTGACAAAAGTAATAAATAGAAATAAAATAAAATTGTCACTTACAGTTAAATTTTTTTATTTTCATATAACCTTTTTGAAAATCCAATATTACGATGCAGAAATGTAAAAAAATAAAATAAAATGATATAAATTGATGAAAAAGCTTCATTTACTGCAGTATAACTTAAGGCCATAAGTTGTTGATGATGGTTTTGGTGCAGTTTTTATATTAAATGATTTTTTTTTTCATTAATAAAATACAATTCAAGCATTTTTTGATCAAAAATAAAAACTTTTACGTTCTAATTTTGTTTGATTTGAAGTTTAATTAATTTGTTTCTAATAAAAGCTATCAAAAAAATTGAAATAAATACCAATACGAGATCTTTCAAAACAGGAAAAAAACCATGAAAATTGGTGATTTATTATTAATTAAAAGGATGAAGTGAAAGCTATTAACAGAAGAAAATTGGAATGTCTTACTTATCACTCAACACACTCTTTTATTTTTCATTAATATTTAATTTGTATCCATTACACTTTTTATGATCATGAGGCAAAGTAAAATTGAAATATGACCTTGAGCATTCACAGAATTTCATTATGTACGCAAAAAAAAAATAAATAATTTGGTAGAAAACGAAAATAAGTTTTACTTTTCCATTAAACCCCCTCAATTTTTGTATCAATAACGAGAAAAGAAAATGTTAAGATATCGATTTCACATTTGGTTACACTTTTGAATATTGAATTTGTGTAATGCGGGGATACTCATTTAAAGGGAAAAAAAAAGGAAAATGTAGCGAAGCAACTGCTGTCGTGAGTTACTTATTCAAGTTATTTCTAGTTGGCTTCTTTAAGAGGTAGTGTGTCGAAGCGACTTCTCTTCAGGAAATTTATTCTTTGCCAACGCTAAAATGGATTGCACGATATATGTTAGATCTTAGGTATTAATTTGGGATGCTGGACTGTGCCTCCATGTTTAAAGTGGTGCACTTCGACGGTGTGGCCTCTAAGGATTCCAGAATTTTCGAAGCAGTCCTCTTTGGGGCACCCAAGACCTTGATGGCCCTCAGGATCGTTTCGGAATAGCTCAGGTGGGGCTCGATCGGGGTCCATTCGTGCCAAATGACCTACCCATCGAAGTCTGTTGACTTTTACTGTTGCAACTATGTTTGGTTGACTCTGATTTTTGTGTTTTTGGTTCTTCCAAGTCTTTCAAGCTATTCCAAAATTTTAAATGGCTTATGACATGTCAACCACTAGTGGTCGAGGATTTGATATCCTTGTTGGCTCTGTACAGTGTACACTGTTAGATGAAAACGCCCCGCAGTACAAATTCATTTGGTCCGCAATCTGAGATCTTTGATTGTCGCTAACAGGGTGTTTGATGAATACAATTTTTGACGCATTTCCTGTTAATTTGGGTAAAAATTTCGAATATTATGGGCACTCATGTTGTCTTTCTTTATAATGCGGTTGGTTTGCGGGGTGTTTCAACTTACATTGTACAGAGTGCGTCTTTTTCTATATTGAATCTCATCAAGCATGTTCCAAATCAATGTTCACACTCTTAAGAACCTCGACTTACCTTGGAAACCCTAATTTGAACATCTCCGTTACCTTTCCAATATACAGTTATTTATTTGAATTAAACTCCTTCTGCCTTGTAATCATTTGTGTTTTCACAGTCTTTTCATTTGCAAACATTCTCACTATTTTCAACTAAAAGATATAGATAATGGATATTATACACCTTTTTTTTCTCCTTTATCTTCCGTTTTTTCCTTTTAGTTTTTTTCTTTTTTTATATTTCTGGTAAACACACACATGATTCTTATGCAACAAACAGATCCAATTTTATTATTGTTACAGCACCTAACAAAATAAGGGTAATATTATGTATGAGCTTTCATACCTGTCTGTTAAATTTAGTATAAAAAAAAAAATACAAAATTGTTTTTTCGAGATCATTATTTTTATTGTTATAATTTTATAAATCCTTGAAAAAAAGGGACGACTAAATTTCTTGTGTAATCATAATGAATTGTATCAAAGACGAAAATCTTTGAATTTTTTCGCCTATATGAAAACAAAAAAAAATTAATTTAATTTTAATTGAAATTTTTAATACTTTATTGTTTTTCTTTTTTCATATTATTACTTTTCATCTTATTAAAATTCCTTGAACTGTAACCCTCAATTCTTAAATTTTTTGAGAGTGTCGCATAAGAGTCAGAATATGATGAGATTTTTATATTATGAGTAATAATATATTTTTTTTTATTTGATGTTGATGATGATGTCGGAACCAATAAACGGAAATTGTTGCATATTTTTGTATACTTTCATCAAACCCAAAATTTTTCTTCTTTTTTTTTGTGTCATAACACAAATTAGAAAAAAATAAAATAAAATAAAGGAAAATGGATGGCAATGATAACCTTGTATAGTCAAAGTGTAATATAAGATCTATGTAAAATAACGATTCAACATAAGTATGCTAGAAAATATGTTAAAGGACAACAATCTAAAAGCAATTTCGGTTTTCTAATTTTGTCAAACAATAACTGGGAGGATATTCAAGATAGAAATAGATATTTTCTGGTTATTTATCTAAAAAAAAGAAAAGATTATTACATTGTTAAGTCTGTATCTTTATTGTTCTGTGATTCGAGATCTGTTTTCATGCAATATCGTCACCTTTGTTATTTCCGAAAAAAAAAACATGTAATTTTTTTCATGTTTTTCTGTTCCACGTGTAACTAAAGGACTGTGATGTTATGATATTATTAGCTACACGTGCATTAAAAGGTTTTAAATGTTTTCTGATTATTATTTTTTTTCCTTGTCTTACCAAACCTTTGGCATTATTCAACCATTATTTGTGTTATTGTTTTGAAGTGTAAAATTTCCATGAGTGCTAAATCATATATTTTTTTTTTGTATATTTTAGATTATTCCAAATCATGTGTGAAATTTACATCTAGTTAAGAAAGGAAAAAAAACATACGAAAAAAGGTAAGTCATGATGAATTACACCAAATTTTAAAACACTTTCATATGCATAAAATTAAACAATGTTGAGAGTCATTGAATGCAAATCAAAAAGGTTTTGTTTAAAATTTATTTAAAAAGATTTATAACCGGAATCATCTAAAATTTAAGACCGGAAGGCATTCTTTAGAAAAAAAAATTTAACAAGTTCAAATTTTTTGTTTAATTTTTTTTCAATTTTTTTCCATTAGATTTTTAACAAAAAAAAAATTGACAAGAAAATTTAATTTTGTGAGCAAGCAACAAGGCATTTATATGAGATGCCCTACAGCAAAATCAATTTTTGTTTAAAATACAATTGTAGGAGTATTGCGTTTCATCTTCAGATTTATATTTGAATTTTAGTATGATGAAATTGAAAAAATTCAAAAATAAGTGTTTTTTTTTCGAATAAAAATAGAGTTTTGTTATTATTATTGTTCACAGATCTACGCACACACAAACACAAAAAAAAACAAATGATATACAAATAAAATGATAAGTAAAAAAAAATCAACAAAAACGAGTAAAATAAATCCAATTGATTCAATAACTTTTTGGTGTTCATATAACATGCAATTGATATGTTTGTGTATTTATCATTGATTGATATTTAATTTACTGGAAAAAAAATATTCATTTATACATTTCAATATTTCAATTGATATGCTTTTAATCAATTTTTCACTGATTTAACTGAATTAATTAAAGCATTAAATTGCTTTGATTAAAGTTTTATTTCTGATGATTCGTTAGCCGAGCATTTTAATGAGAAACGCCATAAAACCATAAAATGTCCAACACCCACACTCCGGACATTTAACGGATAGGGCCCATTCACCAAAAAAACGTGGATAACACCAATAACTATTACAGTAAAAATAAAAAATAAAAAAAAAGAACACAAATCGTTCAATTTCATTGAAATTCATTTCAATAAATTTTAATATTTATTACATTGCTCCATCAATTTTTATAATTTAATATTTTTTTTTATCGCTCATGGCAAAATTGATACAAACAATGTATAACGACAATGCTTTCAATGAAAACGAATAACAGCATTCAAATACCGGCATTCTGTATAAAGAGGGGAATAACACAAACTTTTATAATACACATTACCACAAAATTCAATCAATTACCATAAACGAGAAGAGTTTTTTTCTTGTTGATCAAATTATGTCCCTTAATGGATGGATTATTCAAACAAAAAAAAAGTGCCATCGATACAAATTGCATCATTACACATATTGAAAATTTCGATAAAAAATTCAACTTGAAAATATATTAAAATAAGTAAAGGAGACGAAAATCGAAAATCATATTACGTAAGTTTTTTTTTGTTCTCATTTGATTTTACGTTTGCTATCTTATGGCACGATAAAAATCGATCAAATCCTTATTTTATTTGAGATTTATTTAGGATTTTGTGTGTGTTTTAATATACAAAATTTTAACTTTAGAGATGAAATGCAGGTAAACAAAAATTTTTGTTCCTTTTTTCTTTGAATCCAATGAAAACTCTTCGTTTTTGTGTATTTTGAGCATTTAAAATACGAATTCACGAAATGCATAATTCCAAAACACTAAACAATCAAAGTAAACACTTTCAAGCGATTGATATTCAGTCGTGCCTCTCCAACCGTAACTATAAGTCAGTGAAAATATCAATCTTGGTATATATCACCAAGAAAAACAAACAAACACTCCAACTACCATGTTGGTGAACAAAATTTTCACGTTACATCTCATATACATGAACAAATATTTAGTCATTGTGAGACAAAATTTTCCATTTATGCAATAATAATAAAACCATAAAATTTTGAATGTAATACTCATTCCGGGTATTTGTTATTACATTCAGATTTGTGTGTTTACCCATTTGCAGGTATGTTCGTGTATGGATATTTGATAGTGGGAAGGAGTTGAATCAATCATGT
Organism: Culicoides sonorensis; assembly: GCA_900002565.1. Classification (NCBI taxonomy): domain Eukaryota; kingdom Metazoa; phylum Arthropoda; class Insecta; order Diptera; family Ceratopogonidae; genus Culicoides; species Culicoides sonorensis. The sequence goes on from LN483357.1 coordinate 456,910, forward strand.
TACATTTCATGCTAAACAAAAAAAATGTAAAAGGATCAACAAAAACTGAATTTTAATCTCTTTTTCGAATTTTCACTTTTGGGTTGAATAATAACAAAAAAAAATTATATAGGAAAATGTTGAATTGAATCATGTTTGAGAGTGTATTTTAATTAATTTTGCATTGAAAACAATTTGAATACATCTGAACGTCAAAAATTGATGATTGCATTGATTAAATTTAAGGAAGCTCTGGTGTATGTGTATTTATCTATTTTTGGTTTCTTAATATAGAAAAAATTGACTTGGTCAGTTCAGCAAATTTGCAGCTTGAAATATTCTCTACAACTTTTCTTCAGGCCACTTTTACCTAAAATTTACGAAAACATGATTTTTTTTCTCAAAAACGTAAAAATTTGGTTTACGTTTTTGGAATTCCCGTCCCCAGCACGAAGCAGCGAGGGGAATAGCATTCACAGTGTATAGGCAGCCATACTTATTGGTTCTTGAAAAGAAATTTTCCATTGAAATCAAATTAAACCTTTTTTTTAGTTTTTCTGATTATTTCATTTGAACCAAAAAAATGTGGTTAAAATATAAAACCACAGTTCTTACTTTGATTTCATTTTACTTTGTAAGTTGAACCAAAAATATTGGATTTTATCTTGAAATTACTTGGTATCATTTTCACTTTTTTGTATACCTGCACACGTGTGTGTCACTTGAAACCCACACTCACTTGGTAACCTGTAATGAAATTTTTTTTTTGTGGATTCCAGTCGATCAAATTTATATTTAAAGTGGTACAATTTTGGTTAATAGCTTCTTGGAATCTCATTCAATTGCAAACACGTGGCAACATTTGATTTTATCTAAAGATCTCAACTTTTTTTTACCTAAAACGAATTTTATGAAAAAAAAAATAAATTTGAATAAGTTTACTGGGATATCATTAGCTCTTATTTTTATTTGATACATGAATTGAAATAACTAAATAACCGTACTGACCAACAAAATTGACTGAATTTTCTGTACCACAATAATTACTGTCTCTAAATCATACAACTAACAAAAATTATATTGCAATTGGAAATATAAACTTTGATGAAATTCTTTACCTTATTCAAATATAAAATGAAAATTCCAAATTCAATTCAAAGCTTCATAATGATTTTTGAATTCGAATTTTATTTGATGACTGTTCTGTGTCGAGGTAAATAATTGTGCAAATAAACTTGAAGAAATTCTGCATTGCTTGATAATAAATTATTTTGTTTGTCCTACATTGCTTATGTTTATTGCTTTTTGCAACAAATTTTCTCTCTTTATTTTAAATGTGTGTCAAATGAAATTTTGTATAATTTTCAAATATCAAAAAGGGAACATTCTATTGTCAGGCATGTTCACAAAAGGTCAATGAAAATGTCATTTTAAATGTGAGTGTGTTGAAAGATATATGTTCATTTTGAGGACAATCTATTGAATTAATGACGTGAATGAAACAAAAAAGGGACAAAATATTAATTTTCTTAAAACAACTTTAAACATTCAAGATATTGAATGAAATACAAAAAATAATTATTATGAATGAAAACCAAAATCATCAAAAATTCATATACCAATTTGAAGACGTCATCCCAAAAACCATATTATCACAAAAGTCAAAATTTGTTGCTCTTCTCAAAATAATAATAATAATAATAAAACGTATTTATACAATTTTCCTTCTATATCCTTGAAAATTTACATTTGAAAATAGTATGCATAATGATAAAGTTTTACAATGAAAATATACTGACATGTCTCGTGTTTTGAGATTAAATTTTATATTATATCACATACACACACGCACACAGACACAGACACATTCATATAAATATTCATTTAAATCATGAACTTCAGTTGGACATTGGATGGCCTACTGAGAAATAAAATTTAGAAACTTTTGTATCCACATTTCACTTCTAAATAACAATAATAATAATATACAATTTACATTATTATGATATGACATTTTGGATGTGGGTGTGTGTGTGTGTGTTAACATACAACTGTGTATGTGCGGTTAGAGAGTTTTCATTTTTATTTGGTATTATATGACTTTTTGATATAAATTAAGAGTGATACATACAATAAATTTATTTGTCAAATTAAATTTTATGAAAACCTGAAATACTTGAAATGAAAATTTTATGGTTGTCCAATTATGGATGTCAATCTGAAAACTGAATCATTTGAGAAATTTCATCTTCCTTGAATACTGATCAAGAAATTTCATTTAAATACTTGTTTCAAAACAGTTTTACCAAAAATCATTGTAAATTTTCTATTTTTAGTAAAGTTAAAATGAAAAACCAAAAAACCGCATATCAAGGACAGTCATTGTAAAATGTGCACTTTAAGCTAAAAACAGCAGGAGCTTTTCACTTGACACAAGTACAATGAAGCAAAAATGTTTATAATTCAAATTTTTTTTATTAATTTAAAGAGAGAGCCCCTAAGTTTTCCAGTTCAGTTTTCTTTCGAAAGTGAATCAACAGTTATTTTGTCTCCCTTTTTCTCTTCATTTGTTAATTTAAATAAATTGTAAAATTTTATATCTAGTCTTTATGATCTTGCATAAAACACTACATAACCATAAAACATTTGAAAGTACTCGAAAAGTACGAAAATGTATGTGATAAAATCTAATTTTGACAAAGTTAATTTCTCTGCGGCTGTACCAACACAAGAATGGCAAAAACAAAATGTGGTTTTACAGAATTTTCTGATCATTCTTTATTTTTAATTAAATTTTAATTTTCTAGAAGAACGAAAATCTATAGTTTGGCTTTTCTCAGAACAAGAAAAAGCAGAAATATTTCAGAATTGAATGTTCCTGATACAAAAAACACAAAAACATACAACTTCATTTCAAGATACAGTTAATTTTTATATTATTTATACAAAATTCTTGACATTTTTTCCTTTCAACTTGCGAACTGTATCAGGTTCATTGAAGCTCATTTATTTGAAATCAAATTACAACTATAAAATAAAAATAAAAAACGACACCATGATAATATTAATTTAACAAACTGTGTGTGTGTGTGTGTGTGTGTGTGTGTGTGTGTCATTCAAAATCCATAGGTATTTGTTCTCAATTTCAAAAGTCATTTAGTTTTCTTAGTCATCTTCATCATCATCGTTATCATTATTTGATTCGGATTTAAAATAATAAAACAAAACAAAATAACAACAACAAACGCCAACAAAAAAAAATTAAGAAGACGAGTATAAGCTATAAGTATATTTTGCTGTTGGGAATATGCTTATATTGGCGTAAATAAAATTTATACAAGAATATTAGGAAGAAAATGAACAAGCAAAAAACGAGACAACCAGAAAAACATTTAATGATCCAAAATTCAGTGCGTGTCTATCTATCGTTTTTGTATAGTGAATATAATATTTTTTTTTTGGTTCATCTTTCTATGTTGAGTATTTTATTTACAAGGATCATATAACAATAATAAAAGACGAAAAACAATCTAATCATTCTTGACTTTTTCCCGTACTAGTTTCAAAATAAATGTTTATTGAACACACTTACATTGAACCTACACAATGTGCACACACACACAAAAAGTATAAAAGAAAAAACAGAGTCGTTGCCAAAATTTGTGAATGATCTATTTCGTTACAATACAAAGGCATATCATCATATTTTTGAAATTTCGCTGTCATCCATCACTGAATAATTTTTGTTTATTTCGTTTTTCTTTTAAAGAAAAATAAATAAAAGAAACTTAAGCCACCTTTTTTGTTGAAATCATCTCAATTTTCTTTAATTTTGAAGGCAATCACAATTACATGAAGCGTGAAATTTGGCCCACATTGAATTTATTGTAAAAGAAAAGAAATAAAATTATGTGGAATGTAATGAGAAGGTGACTAATGCCAACGCCTTGAATGTTATTTTTTTGCTGAAAAGAAATTTAGTGATAATTAAATGGTAAAAAAAATGATGAATGTAATAAACTTTCCTTGTTTTGTTGGAAGTGGTGACCCCGACGTGAGTAGGGATGGCTTATTTTAATAGACCGAAGTTATCAACGACCTTGGCAGACTTGAGAAGGAGTTTTCGGACTCTCTAGACCCTCCCCGATACGCTTTATGTAGCATCAACGACTTTTAATCTTTATTTTTTTTACTTTTTACTGTTTTTCGACTTTTTTCTCCGTGTAATTGACAAAATTAACTATCAGCTCCACATTCAGGTTATATTTAAACTTTCCTAGAAAATTAAACATGGGCAAAGTCGTTAGTGAGTACACAAATCTATAAAGGACATCAAAATATACATACGTCTATCTGGGTTTTTCGATTGGACCCTCCAGAGGGTCTTGAGAGGGCTTTTTGTGTTATTTTGATCGTATTTAGAATTTTCTCAAAAATTTTATATGGGAAAAGTAGTTGATGAGTATACATATCGTTAGAGGATATCAGTATGCTGCAGTATGAAAATTAACATTAGGATTTAATAAGCAATAAGAAAGAGACAGTCACTGCAAGTATCACTGAGAATATCTGAAAAACCTAGTGAAAGCAAAATGGTTTTGGTCCAAAATTCACTGAAAACTTTGAAATAACTTCTAATCATTTAAATTGTAGTAGGCAAGTAGAAGTGCTTTAGACTGATGATCTTACAGCGGTATTTTTGATAAATATTTTTAATTTAATTACCAATTGGATTTTCAGGGTGAAACCAGTAGTGTTCCTAGTCTACAGAACCATACTTTTACCTAAACTTCTAATCACTTCATTATTTAAATAACAAAAAAAAAATAATCCAATAATGTTGTAATCAATTCACACCATACCTACACCTATACATTTCCCTCATATTATCCCATTATAACACCTATAATTTGAAATTGATAAGCTCTTGCACAAAAGATGCTTTATATAAATTTTTTTTTGCGTTTTGAAATTTTCCCATAAACACACGTTAAATTTAATAACATGTTAATAAATGTTGACGTTGATTTAACAGATAATACCATGTGTGAATAAATAAAAATAAAATTTTCACTTTTACTGATGATGCATCCACGATCATTTGTCAGTGGGGTAATTTATGCACATATGAATAAAAGATTAATTTGATAATGATTTTTTTTATGTTTATTGAAAATGATAATAATATTAAAAAAAATGTTAATAAAAAAATTCATATGAATTGATGCAAGGTTGATGGATATGATTATTATAAGTAAGCATGAAACACATTTATTCAGATAAATTATTCTTGGAATTTATCATGAGGAAAAAAGTAATGTTACACCTCCTTTGTATTGTAATATTAGTATTGTTATCATTACATATTATTATTGATTATTATGTAAAACATTTTTTTATGATTAAAATTTTGTATGAAGAAACAATAACACAAACATTTAGTATCACATAAAGATAATGTTGATGCCATATTAAGATAATGATAAAAAAAATTGTTATTTTTTTTATTTGCATACAAAAACACAAAACAAAATAAAAAATGAGACAAGACGCGTCAAATCATAATACATCTTTATTAGCACAAATTGATATTGTTTATTTTCATCAGATAATTCATTTAAAATGTTTTTTAACCTTGAAAGAAGTTTTTGTTTATTTGAATTCAATGAAATTTTTTGTTTTATTTGCTAGATTTGGTGATATGAGTTAGGAAATATTCATTATATGACTTTGTCTTTAAGATTTTTTTTTGTACGAGTATTTATTAGTTTGATTTATCAAGTCAAAGAAGCTCAAAGTACAGTTAGGGTTTGGAGTTCGATTCTAGTTTCGATCATGAAACTTCACAAACTCAAATGTCCTTTTTTAAGGATTTTCAATTTGAGTCGATACTTGCTCTTTGAATCTGAAGCTGAGGAAAAATAAGCATTTTCGAAAATTAAAATAAAGTCTCAAATTAGGAAATATTGAAGGATTCACAAATGATCACTCTAATCGCCATTTTCTGTCATGTCAACAAAAAATCCGTTAAAAATCTTAATTTTATTTTATTTCAGCTTCCTGGAAACTAATTAAATTCCTTTACCACATCAAAACATGTAAATGTTTCGTAATATAATTAATAATCTTTCTCAATTTAGCACTCATTTAAAATTTATAAACTCACACATATGTACACACATTTAGCTACTACAGAAGACATGTCATGTCAAACTGACAATTATTTCTAATCAAATAAATGTTAAAATACGTGATTTAACATAATTTGATTTGCAAATGTAAAATTTTGTCTTATTCACCAACAACAACAGCACACACAGTTGAAAGTTAAAATGATACCTTTTTTTATTTTATTTCTAACGATTTTAACATCATCAAATTTACACTTCAAATTTATTGCTATGCACGCACACACACACTTTACTTACTCTCGCTCACTCTGTAAATATCCGATTTAATTTAAATACCTAAATTTACTTAACACATATTACATGTACAAGTACACAGTGAAAAAAAATATTTGAATGAATAAAACACATGAGACACGCTTTTAACGAGAATTAGTATGACACATAGCGACATAAAATCAATTCTGAAAAGTTTTGTTGTTGATGAAAATGTTGTAAAATTTAAATTACGATTAGCAAATAATTTTACTTTTATTTGATTAACTCAAATAAATTTCAAATAAAATGTTTCCATGTGTGTATGTGTGTATGTGTAAGTGTGTGTGTGAATCTTAAGAAAATTATTATGATTTTGCGGTTTTTTGATGGGAAGCGTGTATGATAAAGTTGATGTATGTCAAATAATAATAAAATAAATGAAAAAAATAAAATTTTCTTAAAAATTGAGTAAATAAGAAAGTTTTATAATGCAATCAATTTGTTTTCATTACTTTACCAGCCGTTACTTTGTTATACAGCTTGAGATGAAAAAAATAGGTTGTCCAATTTTCTTTCTCTGAATTCTTTGAAAGTTCTTCAATTCAAAATAATTCATGAATCTATTTAAAATAAAATGCAAAGTCATTTCCCTGACCCAAATAAATAAAAATAAAAATGATCACTCTCCCAAGTCATAAAGTATAAAATGACAAGAAAATTTTATTGTTTTTTACACTCTTTTAACTTTACATTATCACTTCCTTCAAAAGTTGCTCTTTGCTGTTTATGTTATTTTTTTTGTCACTTTATTTGTCAGTTTAAAAGTTATTACATCTGCATATAATGAGGCCTGAGAGACTTGAGATAAAAGATTTTTTTTCCTTCCTTTCTTAATGTTATTTGTACTGTTGCGATGATGTCAAAGATGAAAACACAACAAAGACGCCATGTGTGTGTGTTCGCAATGTGACATTTAATATCTAATAACATCAAAACTTAATAAAAATTATATATATATTTTTTTTTCATTTTAAGTTATAAAATTTTAAGAATGAGGTTATGAATTGAATTCATGAATGTCAACAATAAAATTTGTGGTTTTGGACTAAGTGATGTGCTATAATTTCAATGAAAATTTCCGATGATTTGACATGAAAACGGTGCTTTTATATCAAAAAAATGTTAAAAAAATTTACACATAAAAAGAGATCATTTCACATGTCAATACAAAAACACACATGCCACACGTTAACAGTGATGGATTACATAATGAACATTGTTGTTCTTTTGATTTTCCTCGTTTTTTTGCTTCTTGTTTTCCTTCTCATGCGTATGTCAGTCCTGACATTTTACCCCAAATATTGTGTTATCCTTAAAAGCATCTTATGTAATCCCAATTTTTTTTTTTTGTTACATACATACAACAAAAAAAAACAAACACAAATCTAAACAATATACGTAGTAAATTACACATAAAAAATAATATAATTTTTTTGTGCATATCAAAGTGTGTGTACATTATTATAAAAAAAAATATGCTAAGAACTGGAAAATATGTCTGCTTAAGTATGCACAACAATTTTCATGTCATGCTTAGAACAGTGTTCTATAAAAAATGTTATTTTCGAGTGTTTTTTATTCTACTTTGACACACACAGACAAAAAAAGAATCAGAAATATTTAAGCGAAAAAGCAAAGAGGAAAAAAAAATGTGAGACTCACAAAAAAAATTCACATTATGTTTATGAGATTTGAACAGATTTAGCTTTGACTTACATAATTAAAAAAACGTAACCATGTGAATATCCTGCCATGAAAATCGTTTGGTGTTAAATGAGGTCATGAAATGAGTTGATGACCGGCCTACAGTGAAAACGTAAAAAAAAAATGTTTTATTATTTTAGGATGATGATAATCCACTCACAAAATTAGTTTGTACTGGTAAAAGATAAACATTGACATGACGACTTTTTACTCTGTGAGTTTATTAAAATTAAAGGTATAATTAAATTTTTATGACCCTTCTTCCTTTTGTGATTATCAATTTGTGAATGTGTTTGATTGAAAAATAAGAGCTAAATCTAAATTCTCATCATAATATGCAACTTTTGAAATTGAAATCAAATATAAAACGAATTTGGCTTGGATCTAAAAATTGTTCTAGAACTCATTTCAATCTTTCAATCCTTCATAAATCTCATGGTTCGTTAAATCCGTTAAAATAACTCAAATATATGAACAATTTAAAATGGAATCAAACAAACAGAAAAAATACAAAGAAAAGAAACATAAATTAGTTCAACATAAATAACAAAAAAATGAAGAATAAAGGATAAAGCATAAAGTAAACAATTTTATTCGTTTTTTTTTATAACATTTTATTAAAGTAAACAAAATAAATTCTGCCAACTTTTTTTCTACAAACATGGATTTGTACGTTAAATTTAACAGACAAAAAAATAAAATTTATTTAACTTTACATACACTTTTACACTTAAAACATACAAATAATTGTATTCTTTAAGGCACTTCTTCTTCCTATTTTTTTGTTTCATTTGCCTTATTTTGCTACAATTAAATTTATTACTCGGTTCAACTAAGACATTTATTAAGAGATTTTATGATTATTTGGCCTTTAATTTATAATTATATTTGGTTTTGTATTGGGATAAGCCATTAGAAAATTTTATTTTTATTTTTTATTTCATTGTTCCAACGTTTCGATTTAAAAAATCATCATCAGGGAACTAATATTAAAAAAAAAATTACAATATTAATAATTAAAAAATTAAAATTATTAATAATATCATACGATATTAAGACATTTATTGCACTTTTATTATATGTATAAACAAAAAAAATTAAATGCTTAAGATGAGATTTTGTAATTTTTCTCAAAAACAAAATTAATTTCATTTTTTTTTGTTGTTATTTGTTGTTATTAAAACGCGTAAAAGGTGCTTAGCAAAAATTAATTCAGGCTTTGAAAAATAAATAAAATGTAACTGCAATTAAAAAAAAAAAATGCTTTTCATAATTTAAAATTCCAACAATTTTTTTTTGAGATGCAATGAAATTCTTCTTATTTACTTTGAAAATAAAGAAATTTAAAACAATTCCTTGAAGAATTTATGCAAACATGGTGCAATTTTATTTTATTTTTATAATACAATTGCATTGAAGCGAAATTAAGTTGAAGTAATTAATATTATGAATTATGATAATTATTTTACAAGTATTTTAAAAGAGAAAGAGAGAGTAATTAAATTTGAATCAAGATATCGACAAGGCAACAGTTTGCGTTTATTAAAGTGAAATAATTATTAAGAGAAATTTTGCGTTTGAAATTGATTTGAAAGCTCTAAGACTTAGCAACGCCAAAATGTAGGCAATGCATTTCGCACGAGTTTATCAGAGCTCGACGATTTGTCCGATGTCAGTCGATGTCATATGTTTTTGAGCTGAATTTGCTGGGCCTGTGTATCAGTGAGGGTTTGTAAGTGGGGTTTCGAGTACAATTCATATGACAATGATATAGACGAACGACTGAAAATGCAAATATAAAAATATAATTTTAAATGTTAAAACACTTTTTCAAAGTTCTTGTGAAAATTCGGCTTGAAATTGAAAACATCTCAAATTTTCCGGAAAATCAAAATTTAGTTTAATATTTTGGTTTTTCCAAGAAATTACGAACAACATTTAAAAATGCTTTTGAAAACTACTGATTTTTAACTGCACTGAATGTACGGTGTTAAAATTAAATTTTAATGAATTTCCTTCTCATACAAAAGAATCTTATTGAAAAAAATGTTTCAAATTCAAAACTTTAAAGTTTTAAAGTTAATCACCTTTCAAAGAAATCTTTTTGCTACCTTTAAATACAATTTCAAAGCATAAAGTAAGCACCCAACTTTTTCATCTATATAAAATTAAAGAAAAAATTTAACATGTAACCCAAATACCAAATCACTCACGTTTTTCAATCAATATTTTGCGTTTAAAAGAACGTGTCTACAGTTTGACTTGTACTCCATAATCGCCTGAAGGTAGACAAATTTATGAGATGAACATGATACTGTTGATTTACTTTTCTGATCTCAGTAATAAAATTTTTATTTTTTGAACATTGATGAGTAAGCATTTTAAACGAATGAAATTCTAAAAGTTAAATGTAGTTCAAGTGACTTTGTGACATAATATTATATAAAATTGATTTCTTTTTCGATAATCATCTTGAACTCAATTTAATCAAACGAGTTAAAAAGTTAACTCAGTAAAAATTGAAAAAAAATCATCATTACTTGTTATCATCTATCTTTTTGTTTTTTTTATATTACTTTTACATTGTACACTTACTGCTAAAGATTTCATTATTAAATCTTCATTAGACCCAAAATTATATCGCTCTCATAAATCTGTTAAAAGAAAAAGGTAAAATAAAATCAATATTATGGTAATCCAAAAGTTTTATCGTAATTTTCAGTTTAAATTTCTCTTTTAAGCAAAAAAAAAACAACAACAAAACTTCGCTTTTCGTACCTAAGACAACACTGAAGGCAAAAGATTTCAGCTCTTAAAGTAAATATGAGTGTTATTTTCACAGGTAATTTTAAAGGATTAAATTTCATTGAAAATCAAGCAAGAAATGATAACATAAAACCGAGGATTATTAACTCGTTTAATTTTCATTTTCATATTAAATGTGAGCACTCGTGTGAGATTTAATCCAATTCAAATATGAATAAAATAATATCACTTATGGTAATCTTCAATTTCAATTAGATTGATTTTACTTTGAGTAACTGAAGATCTACCACTTTTTATCATATCTGAAGGATTCATGTATTATATAATATGGTATGAAAGATGAAAACAAGAGTATTATTGTGTTCAAAAGGAATAATAGAATACAAAAGAATATGGTTGTTTCATACAACAACAACAAAAAGAGACATTTCACATATATAAATTTGAAAACAAAGATGTATATTCACAACACAAAGTTTTGTACAACTCCATAGACATTAGCCGTTGCAAATATTTATTTCTTCTTTGAAATGTTGTAACATTGTCTATACATTTTTAGATGTTTCGTAAAAGTAAAGAACAACATGATATGATGAAAAGTTTTAATAAGAAGAATCTCTTTATTTAAACTTAAGAGTTTTCTTTGTACTTAATTGAAAATGTTATTACTTTACATTTAATTCTCATATGAAGATTTTCAAAGAAATAGAGAACACATAACTTAACAAAGTAGGAAAAACTATTATGGCTTTTTTGCTCTTCTCTGAATTTAACTCACATGAATTTTAACGAAAAAATTACAAAACACTGTTTTTCTTGTCTAATTCACCTAAATCACATCAGATTTTAAGCAGAGCGAGTCAAAGAAGAACCAGTTTTCAAAGTTACAAACGGTTCCATTGAGAATATTCATTCATAAGCATTTCTCCATGGCTCTTAAAGCAAGTAAAATGACGTTTGAGAACAAAAATTTATATTTATAGACCAAAAAATCTTGATTGACCGATCCAGGATAAAATGTCTCAAGCATGTTTTTACATAATTCGTATTTCAAGTAAAATTCCTGTAATGAATCGTTTTCAATAATAATAAACCCATCGAAATAAAATGAAATCCTTCTAATTTTATTTCAAATACTCGTTTATTCCATCATTCAATGTCTACTTTCAGCATAAAAGGACAAAACAAAATTATCGTTCTCTAAATCCTATTTCAATTTTTTTTTCTACTTACACAAAATTTACATACATGAACAGTTAATATGCTACTTGACTTGGACATATTTGAATATCAATTTGAACCATCTATATATCAAATTCATTCAAACATAAGTCAAAAAAAAATGGAGAGACCCATAGATAAACTTTTAACATTTGATGGTGAATGAAATTTCATCACATAAACTTATTCATTCATCAGAAAATTATTTTCAAGTATCTCTTAAAACCCTTTTTATTATTTATTTAATACAACAAAAAAATATATTTTAAAATACATAATCTGCTAAAGATATTTGAATCCTTTTTTTCTCGATTATACTCTTTTTTTTATGTATCTTGAATAATAGATATTAGGATATATGACATATAGTTTTATTATTTCCATAAAATTTAGAGAAGTACACTCATCAATTCTGTACATAATAGATTAAATCTAAGTGGAACACTAAAGATTGACATGTTGAATTGATTACGTTCAGAATGTTTTATACAAAAAACTAGCATCATTCAAAATGAAGTACGACTTTTTTTCCTATTTTAATGCAAAATGAAAAAAAATACGATACAATACATAAATATGGGATATAATTTTAATAATAATGAGCATACATACATATTTTTTCCAAGAAAACTTCATGTGATATCAATTCAAAATTACCTTTAAACTCAAAACTCGTTTTCCATGAAAATAAAATCAATTCGTTAAAAAAATGTGAGAGAAGGAGGATCAACAAATCCATTTCAATTTTATTTTGAGCAGTATATGAAAGTACATAACTTTTTATGTTATTTCATCATAATACTATATAAAAATCATTCAAGTGTGTAGTGAAAAATTTAAGTTAGTTCACATTTAGTACTTTTTCCGTTGATGTTTGATTAGCTAGATTCATGTGATGCATCAAATGATATGATCAAATGGAATGAGATATGTTTAGTTTGACAATGATGTATTGCAAAAGTGTTTAAAAAAAATATATAAAAAAATATTTAATGTATTCGTTTTATGGGACTTGGTGAACAAAAAAGGCATGTGAGTGATAAGGTTAAAGATTTTTTTTTTAATGAAATTTAAATTGGCAGTAAAAAGCAGTATAAAATGGACCTTTACTTGAACGCTTATTTTATTCACTTTGCAAATTTACTAGAACTCATCCTACACAGTCCAGTGTTTTATATAATTGTATTTTATAATTGAAATTGATTTCACCATCTCTGATGAGATGCTTTTTTCAATTTTCTTAGAAAAAATCATAAAAAACCAAGCGTTTCCGTAATAAAACTAGCAATAACCAGACGTCTCCATATTGTGAGCATTATTTTCATAATATTAAACGACTGGAATTTTAAATAAAATTTCTTTAAAAAATTCGTCAGAATAATTTTTATTTTTAGCATCATTTACTTATATAATCTATTTTAATGTATTTATAAAAATTTAAATAAATTAATGAAGCTCACAGTTTTTGCTCCTTTAAAAACTGTCAAGAATTGAACATAAACTTTTAAAGAATTAATCAAAATTTATGACATTTAGAATAATACTAATAATAATAATAATGATTCAATCTTCCACACACACGTCTAAAATTAACACCAATTTCTGATTCTGTTAGATTCATCTCACGTTATTTTTGTGCACGAATTCCATTCTGTTTTTGTCTTGCTGTGAATAGTAAAATCATAATTTCAAAGAATGAAAAGAATATAACTAAAAGTATGCTAGAAAGCTCGTTAAATTTTTAAATAGAAAAGTTTTCTTTTTTTTTAAGATATAAAATAAGTTTTTCTATTCACTCAAATTTTCAATGTGTTCATATTTCTTTTAAAAACTGTACAGAATTCACTCGAACAACTGAAAATGAAAAGTTAAATGTAGTCTCTGAAATGTAAAATTTTCCTTTAATCAGCCATTGAATTTCGTCTTACATCAAATTAATTTGAAAGTATCAAAAAAATAATATTTTCTTTAAAATTTTGTTCAATGTTAAATTTTAAACCATGAATTTTTACAAATAAAAGTTAAGCTGGAGGATTGTCATTAAAATTTCGTTCCATTGAAGTGACATCAGTCAAATGCATGTTTGGTTTGAAATTCAATTAAAAGATCATTATTATTTAATATTATTTTATTAAAAAAAAGTGCAACAAAAAATATTCAATTTATTTCTTATGTTCCATTTTTTTTTTAATCCATCAACCCATTTTTGCTGTTAGCTGTACAAAATTTTTTGCACTTTATTATCGAAATTCATTCATATTAACATTAAAATTGAAAATTTTATATGTTGCGACACATGACACATGTAAGATTTACCAGTGTAGTGCTGTTACTCTGAAAGTGCCAATTTTAGCATACATAAGCCAAAGTTTTTCCTCTGAATTTTTTCGTTATTATAAAATTCCAACAGTTTTTTACTGTTTATTTTTTTTTTTTAAATGTAAAACAGTGCAGAGAAGATGAAATTTTTTTTGTACTTTTATAAGGTTTTGTGTTACAGGCAATATTCATTTTTGTGAAAATTGATTTTGTTTGCATTTTACATGCTTGCATCAGTGTCATCAGAACCAATTCGTTGATGTGTGTGTGTGTGTGAATGTGTTGGAAGTTATTGATTTTGTTAATCAAAATCAGATATCATACTTTTTCAATATATCCTCATAAAAGATTCATGTAGGTGAGCATACAATTAGGTTTTCGAATTACACTTGGGTTTTAAAACTACTGAAATTTTTATGCATGATATGAAATTTCAAAGTTAAAATGGATAAAATTTTCTCTCGCAAAATATTTACATAATGGAACAAATCAAACAATTCAATTTGATAATTTATTTGAATAGATACCTGAAGCAATATTGAACTTTTCATCAGTGAATGATACAAAACCATATTTTAATGGCATTATCTCGGGTATTTCGGTGAATAAACAAATTAAATGATGAATTGTGAAAAACAAATTCATTGACTCCAGTCCCAGCAATGAAATAGTTGTGTCTATATTTGAGATTAATCTTCGAAATGAAACAATATAAAGGAATTTGAATTGTGAATTTTGCTTTTGTTGAAATTTAAGAGCAATGATGTGTCAATCAATTTATTTGTGTAAATGTTAAATTCTGGTCTTTTCATATAAAATAAAAGTCAATAAATAATATGGGTTTTCCTTGATAAGGGTGCGATCGTTCCGTTAATGCTCTGAATTTATAATAATGTGAGAAATAAATATTTAATTTTATTTTTGTTTTGTGAAATGTTGAAATAAATAAGTATAATGAAAAGTATTTCAAGGATTTTTTGACGAGACGTGCAAAGGTTACAAAATAACAAAAAAAATGAATGAAAGTCAAGGACTATTATTATATATTGATTAACAAGGAATTCAGGTGACAAGTAAAATAATTACGATTATAAATAATGAGACAGCAATTCAATTTGTTTTTTTTTTAAATAAAAAAAAAATCCATTTTACGACTGAAAATGAAACTTGCGTGTTTCATTTTACACATAAAATTTCATGGAATTTTTTTATTGACCATAAACTCAAAGACTTCTTAAATGGAATTACTATAAGTAGATTCACACCTAGGCTTCAGGCAAAAATATTGTCCATTCAATTAATAAGGTCACTCAGGTCACGTTAAAAAATAAAAATGAAGCCTTAAATACTAGGAAATACTCACAATTGGATAAGTTCCCATAGAATCGTTTTCTTTAAAATTATGATGATAAAACATAATAAACATCGATGTTACTAAGTAATGGATAAAAAATTAATGTTAAAAAAAATAATGGAATAAAAAAATACCTTGCTTCATATTTTCATTTCAATTTTCCATGGAAAAAAAAATTACATAAATTATAAAAGCAGTTTCTCTTACTATTTACTGATAGCAATATTTTCTTTAACGACTGTTTATTTATTGATGCATTTTAAATTATGTTTGTGAAGACGGAAATCTTTTATACAAATGGAAGATTAATTCATTTTTATTCATAGTGATAGCGACACACCGGTCTCCATTTGCTGATGTTATTCTACAAATGAAAAAAAAATATCTAAGAAAAAGTTTATGGTTTGCAAGATAAAATAATTTCACCTGACTGTATAAATATAAAATTTTTATAAAAGTTAAAATTTATGACTGACTTATATAAAGAAGGTCAAGAAAGAAAATTGTATATTTGTTCAAATATTTATATTTCCTGTTTAAATATTGAAAATGTGCAGTTCTAAGCTTATTTTCCATTGAAATTGTAACCAATGTTTATTGTAAGACATTTCTCGGGATTATTATTCACGATATATATTTTTTTATTTTCATTGTTTATTTATAGGAAAATTAAAATGTTTTTCAAGCTATAATAAATTTAAAGAAATATAAAACATTGTTTTTTATCATGCAAAACAATTCTAAGGAATTTTTAATTCCATCTCATTAAAATCACGTCAATTATTAAGTTAAATTTTTATCACTGTAAATTGTAAACAACTAGACAGAAAATAAAAATTTACATTACTAAAAGAACTAAATTGAATGTAAAAGTTTCTTTAAAATCCAGTTAATAAATAAGATGATTATTTTTAATTTGAATTGAAAAAAAGCAACTGGAAACAAACAGAAAAACTTTTTATAAGCAAACTCAGCAATTTACGAAACCAAACCATATTATAATAGATAAGGAGAAGAAAAAAGTTACTTTTATAAAAATTCAAAATAAATTCCAGACAATGTAAATTGTTTTAAAGTCGACACAATGTGTTTCAGTTTGGTTTTGTGGTGCTAGCAGCTTAAAAATGAATAAAATTATAACAATTTCAAAATTGTGATATCAAAAATATAAGGCAGTAGAAGGAAATTTTCTTCCAAAATACAGCACACATCCAAAAAAATGGACAAATAAAATAAAATTATGATGCATAAAATACAGTTGAACATTTGAACTGTGATATTTGTCATATCAAATTGTGAGATTTCAAAAAAATAAAAATAAAATTTCAAACTACTCTCATAATATCTTTGTTTAAATTGAAACATATATTTGATGGCGTCTTTTCATGTATTGAAAATATCAACAAAAAAAAAATGTAAAAGAAAATAAAATAAAACTTAAATAGAGTGCCTATTCAATATTATCCAGTTGGTATGTTGCCAAAAATGTTAAATTTGCTGCTACTGTTGTTGTTGCACTCGTGTGGAAGAAAATACCTCTTTTCTTTGTTGCCTTTCCTTGAGTTGGGGTTGCATTGAAAAATGCGATTTTGGCATTTGATTTCTGTCTGAGTGAATTTTAACAAAGTGATAATTTGAAGGTCAATGGTAATTTGCTCGAATCTTTGTCCAATATTTTAGCTTGAGTGCGTAATTTCATATAAATGCACTTAAGAGTACTATTTGAGCATTAATGTCAAATTTTGCATTGATACATGAAATTCGAAGTTTGCTCTTGTTATAAGAAAATACATGAACAACGTTTGTATAAATATTTTGGAGAACCTTAAACATATAATTTCTTTCACTTGCTTGCATCCAAATTATCTTTAAGAAATGATTTTTGATAGGACACACACACACACATTTACAGTCAAATGAGAGAAATGCTATAAAAACGTTCATGTCTTTGTTGTCGTTTCTTGGCTCACAAAGAAAAATCAGATAATATTTTTATTTTCAGTTATTTTCTTCATTCGTGCTTTTATTCAGTTTGAATTCTAATTTAACTATAAACACGAAATAATATAAAATTAAATTACATTTGAAATTCTAAAGAATTTTAACTTAACTTTACTGAATTTTACGACATCAGATTTAAATTCTGTCTACTTGAGATTTTAAGAACTGATTTTGATATTTTCTTTTTGAAAATGAGATGACGATGATAAGGCATCTGTTTTCGTAGAAGTTTCTGTCAAGGCTTCAATTCTAGATTATGAATTTGCCCCATACATTTATTAGGTCCTTGCTAACTTCAGGTAAGTCAATCCTTGAATTTCATAGTCGCACGGATCTTGAAGGTATTATATTAGACTCTCAAACGAAAATATTCCAGATCAGTTAAGGAAAAAAATTAAAAGAACTCATATATAAAAATTGTAAACAACTAGGCGCTTCGTTCAAAATCCTTTGATATTTCACTAATTTCCATAATTTTACAAGAAATGTTCAACTTCACTTCTGTTTATCAAAACAACTCAAAATAAGTTCATACACTTTTGATGTTTTTCATAAAATTTTCCGACAAAATGAAATAAAATTTCAAAAACAGTGTGTGCTTGTCTCTCAAAATACAACAATAAAAAAATGTAATAACAGACAAAGAACAAAAGCAATTCTTTAATTAATTTCATGCAATTTACTTGCTTGTTTATGCATGCATACACTTATTTTCCATATTTTAACTATATCATTCATGAAAGTATTTTGATATTACTGCCTTTTTTTCTCTTGTTAATATTATTGTTGTTTAAAATTGTATCGTACGGATTTTGTGTGTAAGAGTTATAAGAAGTTTAAATTAAGCACAAAAATCGTGATTCAAAGCTAATGTTTGAAATTATCATACATTGTATATTGTGAGCTTGTATTTGGATGCCAACATTTTAGGGATTACTGTTATTGTTTTTGGAAATAAGCAAGGAAATAAAAACGCGAAATAATTTTCATCTTAATTCACATCCATGAATTTGATTTTTTTTGTTGTTATTTGAGGAAGGAAGAAAATAAATCCCTGACCTTAAATTTATTTTGAGAAAAATTTTGGTGTGTGCCAAAAAAAGTTTTGATGATTGAATAATTTTCAACTAAATACAAGAAGATAAAGTTGATTTTTATTGGGAAATCTCTTATTATTTGTTTATTATTATTATTTTCTTTTTGTATGTACATTAAAAGACAAGAAAATGTTTTCTTTTTTCTGTATCGTATTAAAAATTAAAATAACAATTTAACATTGAAAGAATAAAGCGAATTTAATTTGCTGATGTTGTTGATTCTAAAATAATATTTACACAATTTTTTTATAACACCAAACCCACTGTCATCATTTTGCCGTTTTATACCATAATTGTATTGTATACATACATTTTTTCAATTTTCTCTTGCCTTTTAGAGATTTTTTTTCTATATTATAAAAAAAATACACACAATTTAATGATGTTATTCTATTTTCTTTTTTAAATTATTTTCAGACACAATCAAGGAACAATAAACTGCAAAAGTCAACAGAAAAATATTGCCATCATAGCAAGATGATTTTAACGAATATGGTGCAGACAACATATCAAAGCAGTAAAACCTTGTTATTATTATTATTTTTCTTGTGTATCGTTTGTCCAATACAAAGTCATTATAATCAGCAGCAGCAGCAACAGCAAAAAATACAGGGTAACATTAGTAGTAGCAGTAGCAAAATCAGTAATGTAGGTGTATTGACAACAGCAACTGCATCAACAATCGTCAGTAGACGGAAACCAATTCAACAGGTGTACCATGTGAGTTCAGCCATAAAAAATTTATGTTCAAAAGATAGAGACATGAAATTAGTGTGTCATTGTTCGCCCGAGGATTTTATCCACATCAAGGCAACAAAAGCCGATTGTTGGATATTTCATGATGAATTCCCGGAGCACGATCTTAATTGGTTGGCCTTCGATACGCAACTTTATATTGAAGATTTGAAAATTACCGTGCAACGTACCGGTCATTTGGGCTACATTCCAGTACAAATTATGCAAAAACTCAAATATTTGAAAACACTGGATATTAGTTATGGACAAATAAGTGATATACCAACATATGCTTTTGGCAACCTCACCCAAATTAGGCAAATTAGTTTGGAAAACAATCAAATAAGATATTTGTTTCCATATGCATTTGCCAATCATCCAGATTTAGAGGAAATAAGTATGGAACAAAATCAAATCACAGATATAGACAAATTGGCATTTGTCAATGTACCAAGTCTAATGGTACTCAATATGGCAAAAAATAATTTGACACAAATCCATGATGATGTATTTGCCGATTTGAGAAAACTAATTGATTTGCGATTAGAATCCAATGCAATTTCATTGTTAACACGTGAAATGTTCAAAGGATTGGGAAATTTGCGTAATTTACGATTATCATATAACAATTTAAATTTTATTGGTGACACAGTTTTCGCTGAATTATGGGGACTACAAGAACTTGATTTGGACAACAATAACATCGAGGTAAGATATTTATGATGAAATAATGGAGGTGACTGGTTATTCTTTAAAAAAACATTGCTTTGTACATTCAACAAAAGTTTTAAATTAAAAAACAAAAGTCAAACAATAAATCAAATAAATTGCAATTTATACACTTTTTCGATTACATTTTAATATTTAATTGCATAAAACAGAAATCATAAATTCATTCATTTTAAACACAAATATTAAATTAAGAAACTTTAAATGGTGATAGCATAAATTTAAATATGTTTCAATATAAAAGTAAAATGAAACATACAAAAAATTTCACTTCTTATTTTGTTTGAATATCGAAAAAAGCGGAAAAGAAGAAGGAACAACTTTATGATGAAATATCAATAAAAATAAAAATAATAATTTTATGGTGTATTCAGTGAGGGAACAAAACAATTGTTATTGAGTAACTTTTCAAATTCAATTAATTTTAATCAAGAAAATTACATATAATTCAATTGATTGCAATTTTTTGTTCCTCATTCTTTTTTATTTGTTCTCACTATTGAAATGAATTTAAGTGTTTTTTTGTAGTTTTATTTCTTTTGTTACGGAAGCTTAACAATTCAAGTCTAGAAAATTTTTATACAGTGTGATTTGAGTTAAAAATTAATTTATCAAAATTTTCAACTATTTTTGTGGAATTTAATTAAATTAAGATGTGAGGAAATATTTTAAAAAATTCCATTTTAAATTCCAAAAAATCTGAACAATCAATTTCATCATCATTTTTCTAAGCCACTGTATTAATTCATTTCATTCTTTGGTATGAATGTAAAAAATACCATCATATTTATCTTTTGTAGACAAATGCAAATGCTGAAAGGCTTTTATTGTATTTCCCTTCATATTATTGTTATTATTATTATTTCATGTATTTTAATAATACAACTGAAGTGTGTTTTTTCCTCCTTTACAGCAAGTAAATTGAAAATTAATATTTCTATTATTCAATTTCAATTCTTTTTCATGGAATGCAACCTGAGAAACCATTTTTTTATTAGAATCATATAAGACTCGGAAACCCACTAACACATTCGCAATGACACATTGACTCAGTAAGCCCGAGAAATTCAGCAAACACCAGGCGTTGGCACGTATCTGTAGACATTGACGAAATCGGCTCTTGAAAACCTCGGTTGCAAAAGGAATTTTTCAAATTTAAACCTTGAAACGCCCCTTTACTGTAGAAAACAAATACAAAACATTTTAAAGCTGTGAATGTTTAAATAACATCTGTGAAGGAATCAAAAATAAAATTAATGTCCGGAATCATTAAAAAAAGTCTACTAATTTTGACAAGCCTTGTATTTTAATTCAAATTTCTCCAAATATTTACATTGTCTTGCAAATTTTTAAGAATAATATGATACCATTAATAAAATTTAATATAAAAAAAGACTCAATATCAAAAAAAAAAATTGAAAATGAAATCGATTTGAATGCATAATTTATTCAATCAACGCTCATCGTATATTCAATTTTTCCTTCGTCTTTTCACTAAACGGTAATTACGTGCCAACAAATGATATAAAATGTCTTGAATAAATTTTATTGATCTTTTTTTTTGCTTTCATAAATTACCTTAATTTTATATTCATTCAAATTCTTCTTCTTTAGTGTAAAGAAAATTTATGAGATGAAAAATTTAAAGTTATTTTGTGAAAAACCACAACTTGTCACACATAAGATTAACAAGTCATCCTAAATAAAGAAGAAAAAAAAACCTGTGTAACAAAAATAAACACTTAAAATTTTCTTTTTCTTCTTTTTACATGTAACTTTTTTGAATAGAAAATTTCTGAACGTGCTTTTGACGGATTAAATGTGCTCAGGCGGTTGAGGTTAGAAGATAATAAATTACTTGTACTGGAGCAGGGTGTTTTTACCGGTGTACCCGCACTCAAATACCTTGACTTGAGTAATAATAGATTAGAGACGATTACTTTTGTCAACATTTTACCACTTTGGGATAATTTAGTAAATGCATCAAGCACTTTAGATTTAACAGGTGAGTAAGCTATGTTAACATGTTGAATAAAATATGTTTATATTTTAGAGTACATAATACTTTAATATTACATATCGTGTGTATGTATAAATAAAGAAATTTTCTAGAACAATTTTATTTAAAGTTTTAAAATCATGTTTGTTTACCCTTTTCTTATTTTTGCTGTAATAATGGTAAACCATGTCTAAATAAATATTTATAGAAATGCTTTGAAAATTTATAATTGAGGTTTTAAGGTTTATCTATTGAAATTTTATAAATTTATATTTAAAACTATTGTCATGGTTACTTTGGGTAGAATGTTTTTATTTGTTTAGTTAACTAATCAAGACAATGAAAGGTGAAAACAATTGAAATTCTAAGGGATTAATTCTGGGAATGAAGCTTTTACGTTGTTAATTTTATATGCGATTCTTAACAAACCCCGCCAATTTTTCATTAAAATGAAAGTTTTCTTAATAAATAATATGAAGGTCTGGATGTGAATAGTTAAATTTGATAAAAATACACTCACCAATTTTTATATTCTAAAATCCTTTCAAATATACTAGGAAATACAAATCCAGTAACAGCACAGAAAAAAATCAAGTGAAAACATTTTCATTACTAAATTGAGATGATCACCTTTCAATAAAACTTTTATACTTAAAATTAATGATAATATCTTCATATATGTTATTTTATATTCATTCACCCTGATATAAAAAGAAAAGTAACTTTCTACCATTAAGATTACATGAAACCAAAGCTTATATTATTGAAAGATGGACTGTAATAAAATTAAATGATAAAGACCTTTATTTTAATTTTCTCATGTATTGGAAAGTAATACAGATATCACAATAAAATATATTCTCAAGTGCCCTGAGATACTCAAGAGAATAATTTCAAGCATAGAAGAACTTAAAGCAATTACACTTTGTCACAGATTATTTCTACACAATTAGTTTCAAAGTGATACTGATTTTACTTTATCTTTTTAACATTCTTATTATAGAATTGTAATATTTTTATCCAGTAAGAGGGAGAGAAAAATTTTATTTTCTTAAATGTTCTTTCAATAATAAAAATAAAAATAATATAGTTAAAGAAAACTATGAATAAATGCAATGTAAAAAGTTATTCAAGTTCTTCTTCTACTTTTTCTAGTTTTTTTTTTCTAAAAAAAATTTCTGTTACATTTTCAAATTCTTTCAAGATGTAAACGAGATTCTTGTTAAGAGAGAGAAACAAGTGTCTAATTCTTTTAAAGATAACTAACAGAAACCAACTAACAAATATTTTCATGTTATCATACTTTTACTACTATTTGAATTGAATATATTATTTTAATAATTCCAAGAATAAGTGAAAAACTTTTATCAAATGAGGAATATTTTCATTGTAAGAATTCAATTCCTTGAAAGATACTTTACAAGATAATTATATCACATTTTACTATATTTATGAATGAATTTCATTATTATTCATGTTTTTAGTTTATAATTAGATTAATTTGATATAATTAGGTATTGGATAAGCAATAAGATTTCATTAATCGAATTTTTTAATGAAAGTTTAATGGGGAGCTTTGATTTTATTCATCATCCAGCATTTGGCTTATGTGCTAATAAGCTGCTGGACTATTTATTTTGATACTCAACCAAATGACTAGTCTTATTACTAATTAACTTAAAAATTTTCAGAAATAACGGCACGAATTTGGACCCACAATAAGTCCTAAGAGGCATGTCTTTCATCTACATGAAACTTAAATCTATTAATCTATATAATGCAAATTATTTTGATATTGCTCTACATTATCAGCTAATCCTAAAGATATCTACTTTTGCAACGTACAAATATTGGAGTATTTTGCTACGGTGCGTTAGTATCAATTTTTTCTGCTCCATACAGATTGGTACCAGATTGTAATTAAGTTCCATAGTGTGTGTTCTGCTTTTTATCACACTATATATTGATGAACTTATTGAGACGAGGCTCTTCGGTCGGGCAGTTACCTTTCCTAAGTGCAAGTCCTCCTTCGAGAAGTGGTTGCTCTCATTGTGTTCGAACATTTAGGGGAATCATGTGTTGCCTACTGTAAGTCGTTTCATCTCCAAACCAATCTCTTAGCCATGGCATGAAATCTGATACCATTTTCAGTCTAGCATATCAATTTTTCTAAATATAATTGTCTCACATGTTTGTATGTGATAATAAAACATTTTCCTATCACAACTCTTACAAAAACATGTCACTTCACTGAAAAATTATGATAAATTGTCAATAATGAATCAATGTAACCCAAAATTTTTCACATATCACATGCATCACGTGTTTTAGCCTGATAATTCCCTGTAGTGTTGATTTAAACATGGCATACTTCCTGAAAGTAAAATGATTGATCATTAAGCTTAATAACAATAGAACCATATCATAAAACCTACCTTTTTTTTCTTATAAATATTTGACCACTCATAGTTTAATTCGGTTTTATTGATATTGATATTGGACATTTTTTTTCTTTCATATAATTGATGAGTATCAAAAACAAATATAATATTATTTTGACTGTAACTTACCAATATAAATCTAAAAATAGGATTTGAACCATGATCCTTCAGTCACGTAGAGACGTTTGAGATAACAGTTCTGTTAAAAGGAAAAATTATTCATTATATATTTTTTTGACTTCAAATATTTTTCTTGTCAATTCGTGGAAATTCATTTTATAAGAAAACTTTATTTTATTAAAAATGTTTTGGGTATTTCCATGAAATCGAATCAAATTCATAAACAAAAGTTATTTCAATGTAACTTTAGTAACGGTTACGAAAAAATACAAAAAAAAAAAATACAGATAATTTTTATTTTAAGGTATTATAAAATTAATAAATAAAGTTTTAAATTAAATCTTTGAAAAAAATAGTCATCAAAATTAAATTGTTTTTTTCTTTTGTAAATCATTAGAAAATGAAAATGTCAACGATATGATATTATGAAAGGAAAGAAATGCTCAAAAAAGATTAAATTTAAATGAATTCAAGTTTTGTTTAAGTATGAGATAGAAAGATAATATTAATATGAACCTTATATAAATTTTATGATAATAAGTATCTTTTTTATATTCATTTTCATAAATGTAAGGAAAATCTTGTTAAAATGACAGAAAATTCCATGTCTACAAGGTAGTAAAATTGTATAGTGTTTGTCTTGCTAAAAAATTCATATAATACAAAAAAAAACTTTCTTTAATTGAATGAGTAAGCTTGAATGAGAATTTCACAAATCCAATTAGTTGTGCAGTCATGAAAAGTTTATCTTTTCTCTTTTATCTTCCTCATCATGCAATGACGTTATAATTTTAGTATGAAAAGTATGAGTACTGGGATTAAAATCATATTAAATTAACTTATTTGTATCACATGAAAAGAAAACAATGATGTAATTGTAATATCTTAAACGAGTTTAGCATAATTTAAACTTATCCACAAAGTCCAGGATTGAATAACAAGGAAAAGGTTTAAAAACTAAAAGAGCACGAGCTAATTATGCAATCACAACAATGTATAAATGTAAAGTAGGAGAGAAATTTTTTTTATATAAAGAATGAAGTAAAATGAAGATCCATCTTTTGAACATCTAATTTATATTAAATTACAAGATAAATTGAAAACCTAACTTTGTGTCTCTCGTTGCATTTAAGATTTTATACTTTTTTCAATCACTTTGCATTAAGTCATTATGCGCATACGTAGTTAAGTGGTAATATTTTGATATTTTTACAGAGAAGCTGCACTCCTTTCTAAAATTAAAAATTGATTGGTTTTGCAAACCAAAGATCCGTAAAATCACGTATATGACATTCCATACGCGCGAAAAAATCAGCATGTTAAATTAAAATTTTAGATTGGCGCTTTACGTGGTCATTTTCGAAACTTATCATTAAAATAATTCAAAAATGTTAGTTCAATTAATTGCCGTTAAGTTGGTTTAGAGCTATTTTTCTCTGTATAAAAGAGCTTTCATTCCTTTTTGTCTTGAAGTGCAATAAAAATATAAAATAAAGAAGTAAATTTATTGTGAATTTGTAAAACACTGATAGTCTTATAAAATAATAATATGCATCATCATGAAAATAAAAATTTAAAAGCGTTAAGTTACAAAAGTACTTATGCTGTTGTTCATGTTTATTTTTCATTTTATATTTTGATTTTCTCGCAAAACAACAGCAAAAATTGTTGGAAAAAACTTTAGTTATAATAATAAAAAACGTCTTCTGCACATTTTCTTGCATCAAAAAATTTTATACTTTTCTTTATAGACACAAAAAAAATCAAGATTTAAAAAAGAGAAAAAAAAACGTTGAAAATGGCAAAGTAAATTTTTTTTTATCGAATAAACATTTTCAATGCTTTTTTTCTATTCTTTCACAAGTTGAAGGAAGTCGTTTTAACCCATTAACCGCCTATCCTAGAAATATTGAGTTTAGAGCAAAACTTTCTTCTATAATTTGTTCTTTGCGAAACAGTGATCACTTTTCGTTTCGATGAAAATTTTGAGTTTCATACAAAAATTTTACAGGAGAGCCGTTTGAAAGTTTCGTATAATACCACAGAAATACGTACAGAATTCTTGTACGAAGAGGAAAAAATTACATGACTTTTCATCTTATTTCTGCTAATAATTTTCTTATAATAATCGAAAAAATGAAAATAACTGGCCTGACTTCTTTAAAACATGTCTAATTATTTATATTGAAAATTTGAAGAAAATACTTTGAGAACTTCTAGGAGAAATCCAGCTCCAAAGTTACTGGTCGAAAAATCGACCAGCGGCGGTTAATGGGTTAAGAAAACAGAGGAAATATTTTGTTTGCACATTATTTTAGTGTTAACCGTATATTTTGTTTGTCATTGTTTGTATCAATATGTGTTTAAACAGCAAACTGTAAAAATGAATGCTGTATTTAGGCGCATTCTAAAGTAACATGAAAAATTATAAAAAAACCTTGATTGAAATCTCTTTTTCTTTATAATTCAATGAAAAATTCGACTATTACGGCTACACTAGAACTTCAAAATACGCAAAAATGTCCTTCGGAATATTGAGCAAAAAATTCTCATTCATAGCCCTCGTGATCTGGAACTGCAGCTTTTGACCTTGAATTATAAAACTTTCGAGCCAAACTGTATCTAGAAGCCGAAATTTGAATTCAAGTATGAAAAATTGAAAAAAAAAACAAATCGAGTTCATCCTTCAAATCCATATCCTCAGTCCTTTTTACACACAAATAACCTAGGAAACAAAAGAATTTGATCAAGCTAAACTTAACTTTGATAATGCTCGTATACGAATATATTGATATAAATAAAATAAGTAAACTCTATAAATTTCAATTTTCTACTCTCATTTCAACAACAACAAAAAAAAATGTATATCAAATTCAGGAAATTGAAAAAAAAACGAGATGAAACAAAAACTTTAAACTGATACTAGAAAATATTTGTTTAGAAAATTGTTATCGAATTTATTTTTTAAACTGATATTCTACAAAAATCGACATATTGCCATTTGCAGATATTTTTAAAATACGAGTAATATATTTTTTTCTCTTTTTTTTGTTGTTTTTTGCTTTATTAATTTAAATCTATTCACAAAAAAATACAAACACTAGAATTGAATGACGAATAAAGTTGATTTGAGTATGAAATAAAAATAAAAAAATAGAATACAAAAAAAAACAATGGCACTGTCAACATCAATTATTTTTAAATGTTTTACGAATAAATGCATTTTATTAAAACAAAAATATTTAAATTGTAAAAAAAAGCAAAATCTGTATTGACAGAAGTGTCACTTCATTTCAAATACATTTTTCTCCTACACATTTGACACTTTATCGGAAAACATGAAATGAATGATGAAATTGAGTAAAAAATGTTAATTATATACCCGAATTTTTATGAGTCATAAAATGATATTTTATCTTTTTTTTCATTTCTTTTATTTTTACAGAAAATCGTCTCGTTTGTGATTGTCGTCTGAAATGGGTATTTGAATTGCGTCATAAAACAAAATATGACGATATGAGACAGTCATTGCAACGAATTGAGTGTCGTTATGATGGTGCTTCCAACAACCAAATGGTTTTAAGTGATAACATTTTGTTACGTCAAGCTCCACATGGGCCAAATGATGATGGTCAGTATGAGGATGAGCCAGCATATGATGCTGATTTGGGACGTGCCAATGTAATACAACTCGTTAGTTTTGGTGAAGAGCAACTTCCATGTCCACAACGACTGATTGCCGATCCAACTGAATTGCCATTACCCCGAGAATCAATCGGAATGGACTTAAGTTGGCGTTCCACTGATTTGGATATCAGTTGTGCTAATTTTATGAGAAACAGTTATAATATAAGTTTATTGTTGTTATGCCTTATCTCCCCAATTTTAGTAAGTACATTAAAATCTTTGCTAAGTTTATCTTGTTTTAATCTACATGATTATACATAAATTTAATAAAAGATGGTCAAATTGTTTTATAACCCTAAATAGAGATATTAAGCTAATTAATTATTAACAGAACATCTCTTTACTCGATAATAGTAAGAAAATTAAGGTAGAAGAAGAAAAGAGAAAAAGTGAATTTTACTTTTAAACAACACAAAGGTAGTTAGGATAAACACAGTATTTAATATATTATTAATTTTAACATCAAAAATTATCAGATTATATTTATTATTGAATTCATGTTGTTATTTAAGAGAACATGTGTGTGAATTGTAGAAGAACAACCATCACCTGAAATAAATGAAAATCTGTAAAATGTATAAACTATAAATATATTTTTATATTACCTTTAAAAGAAAATTCAATAAGAAAAATGTTAGAGATAAGTAATTTAAGAAATTTTACGCTGTTTTAATGAAGAAAAAAATCTATTTGTCACTGTCATTGTAATAAAAAAAATAATAATAAAAAATAAAAGCACCTTCATTCCATTTATAAATAACGTAAAAAAAATAAACCAGGGTAATTCAAATATAAAATTACTGTTTAAGCATTAATCTAATAAAAAATAAAAAACCATAGAAAAAAAAGTTAGCAGGTGAATTTCATTTATCCATAATTATTAATTACATTTTTTTTTCTTACAAATTTTTTTCAGGATATAAACTGAAATTTGATTGATTAACTGAACTTATTTCGATAATCGTAATTCACTTCTTGATTAACTATGAAATCAATGTCATGTCATGTCACATTGAAACCGAACCACCAAACCCTTATCAATTCATTGTTAATGGACTTTTAAGTGAACATTATCTTGATTTTGCTTGAAATTTCTTTTTGAATATTCAACAATTAATTTTTTAGTTAAAGAACCACCCTTATTCAAATTGATTGTTTATACATTTTTTAAAGCTCTACGGAAGCACATTTTTATTTCGCCACGCTTAATACATCGAAGAGGGTTTTTTATGAGTCTGACGGAAATTTAAGATCATTTAAGTTAAATTCAACATAGCTCCTATTTCTTTTCAGGTTACACTCTTAAAAATTTGGCCAAACTCAAAATTTTGATATTGAAATTTAACCTTCGTCCTGTCCAAGGTCTTTTTAGTCCCTGTAACTTTATAAAATAAATTTTTAGCTGTAAAATTTTTTATTTGACTCGAGCTTCAATTCTACAAGACACTGTCATCTGAATGTGTTTCATACAAAAAAATTAACCCATTAACCGCCGCTGGCCGTTTTTTGACCAGTAACTTTGGAGCCGCATTCCTCCTTGAAGTTTTCAAAATAATTACTTCAAATTTTCAATATAAATAATTACACATGTTTAAAAGATGTCGGACAGTTATGTTGAATTTTTCGATTATCATAAAAAAATTATTAGCAGAAATAAGATGAAAAGTCATGTTATTTTTCCCTCTTCGTACAAGATTTTTGTACGTATTTCTGTGATTTTATACGACACTTTCAAACGGCTCTCCTGTAAAACTTTTGTATGAAACTCAAAATTTTCATCGAAGAGTACGCAAAGAACAAATCTTAGAAGAAAGTTTTGCTCTAAACTCAATATTTCCAGAAGAGGCGGTTAATGGGTTAAGGTACTCGACGGTTTCGAATTTTAAATCCCCTAAAAACGAACTAAGCTTTCAATTGAGGGCAGGATGCTGATTAATACTCCCAAATTGATTTATTCAGATAACAATTAAAAACATATCTTTTCTCAAGATTGTACAGCTTTTAATTGAAAACCAAGGTAACAACATACAAATAATTTGCCTCAGTGATTTTCCGTTCACATTGTGATACATTTTTTTGTTTGAAAATGAATGAAATAATAGGGAAAAAAATAATGCAGTAAAAAAACAATTTTAACAGAAATTCTTAAGGCGAAAAAATTCCACTTACTTACTTCCACACACATCAAATGAAAAAAAACCATTATAAAAGTTTATGTCATGATGGGTGATAATATCGTTGTTGTTTTTTACTTTTACGTATTTATTTATATTTTTAACATGTTTGTCTTGATATTTAAATGAATGACAGTTGGGTTTAGAACTTCAAGGAAAAAAAACTGAAAATAATAATAATAATAACAAATAACAATAACAGTTATAAAACAAAATGAATAAGAAAACACATAAAAAGATAGACAACTCACTCATATCAAGATCAAGATAGAAGAATTTTTTTGTTTCGTTATTTACCATCATGTTTACCAGTTAAATACATTAAATTTAACATGTCTTTTTGATATATACACTTTTTTTTTCTTGACTTTTTTCTTCTCATTTTTTGATATCTCGATCACTACGAATTGTTTTCTTGTAATATCTTCAGTCAAACATAAATCAACATTCTCATTTCATTTTGGCAGTTAAAATAAAAAGTTTTTTTTTTCTATTTTTACATTAAATTTGTTATTTCATTCAAAATATATAAACATAGAGCTAGGAAGGAGTAAAATGTCAAAAATTTTCAATAATTTCATACACAAAATTAATTTCATATCAAAATATTTTGTTTCAATCATTTGGAACCACATCATTATTTATTCATCCAATCATATAAAAATTAAAAATTTCGAATCACATTTTTAATAAATATTAAATTTTATATCAACGTCATTGCATCAAAAGTTAATAAATCATTAAAATATGTATTTATAAAATAACAATAGTAATATTTTAACATTAAAATAATTGTACCCTTAAAATAAAAATCATTTAGTCAAATTTTGTAAAATCATGTAAAAAATTGATATAAATTTAAAATAAAATAAAAAATGTAAAGAATAAAAGAATACAACATTAATATTAATTGCTTTTACAATACATTCAATTAATTTATTTTAATATACATAAGTCACATTTAAAATTTTTTTGTCATCATTGTTGAAATATGAGTTAATAATACTCAGTTTTTTTTTTCACTCATGTGACATGTGGAAAATGTGAATAAAAAAAACTTACCACAACACAAAAATTATGTATGTGTGAAATTAAAAACCCATCAAAAATGTTTTCCGCATTGCATCAAAAATTATAATCATGACTGTTTCCCTTGCACACACACACACACAAATCCCATTTTAATAATAATTATTTTTATCATCATACCCAACACATCGTTAAATGTAATTTTAATGTAACATATTTTATTCTTTTAAATGAATTGCCATAAGTTAAGTAAATATTTTTCGCTCAAAATTTTACATAAATTTATTGTTAATTAATTATTCAGTTTTTTTTCCTCTTATTTTGTATGAATTTTAATCAGCATTATTTTAATCATAAAAAATTAACGTTCGCTAAAATATGACCTCAGTGTCTCATTAATATAATTATGTTTGTCTATGTCTGTAAATAATACCATGGTTATAAAAATGAAATATTGTGTATGTTAAAATTTAAATAAATTTTATATCAATTTTAATTCGCATATTTGAAAATAAGGAAAAATGTAAATAATTATTGTTATACTTTTATTTATATAATTATTAAAAAAAATTGAATATGTTTAAGATGCCCTTTATAAGAGCATTTAAATGTTGAATAAATATTTAAAAAAAAGTTACAATTAAATTATAAAATTATATTTGTAATTAAAATAATTCAAATGTATTTGAACAATGATAAAAATTTCTAATATCAGACTATTTGATTTGAATCTTCTTAGTTTTGTGCCCCATATAATATGGCATACCATTTGGGTAGGACAATCTCGATTTCTGATGCAATGTCCCGATTCTCGATTTGTCCTTTTTTTGTCTCGATATTAAACATTGAAAAATTTTCTTATCAGGAAATTCTAAAAACTGACCTTAATTTCACAGAACGTTCGGTGATGAGTATGCAGATCGATAGAGAATCAAAATTACAGCGTCTTGTATCTGCGTTTTTCGATTGGAGCCTACAGAGGGCTTTTTGTGAAATTAAGGTTGGTTTTTAGACTTTTCTGAAAAAAATTCCATTGAAAAGGGCGTTGATGAATATACAGACCGATAGAGAATCAAAAAATACAGCGTCTTCGATTCGGATTTTTCAATTTGGCACTCCAGAGGGCGCTGAGAGTTGATTTTGTGATTTACACGAAGGAAAAGTTGAAAAACAGCAAAAAAAATGAAATTTAGGGTAAAAGTTAATGATAACACTGCGAGGGTGTCGGGGAAGGTTTTTGGGGTCCGAAAAATCCTCTTCGACGCTGACAAGGTGGTTGATAACTGCAGTCTAATAAAAAATGAATTGTTTTGAACTGTCCCGCTATTTGATTTCAAATCCCGATTTTTTATTTCACTAGTCCCGATTTTTCATCAAAACTACCTGGCATGCCTACCCAGTGCTCATCGCCAACTTTATCTAGCCATAAACCCAAATTGAATCACCTTCAACGAGGTTTTGAAAGATTTTACCACTTGAAAAATAATGTAATTTCTGTTTTTTTTTCTGTAATTTAGTGAAATTTTGCGGTTTCTAACGATTATATGAATTTTATCGGTTTTCCCGATTTTGAATAGTTCTGGGATTTTTGAAATTTCTTGGCTTCCGCAAAAAGGAATGAATTCCAAAATTTTACTCCGCCATTTAGAATTTTATCATAGACGGTTGAACGACATGAGCGTCCACAAAATTCCATTTTATTTCAAAAAGATGAAAAAGCCGCTTAAAATGCAAATGAAATTCTTTACATTGAATTTTGATATCCAATTAAATGAATGATATTCAACAAAAAAATTTTAATGTAATTATAAAATAATTCATAATATAAAACAGATATTTGTACATAAATGATTTTAAAAATATTTTTTAACATAACCAGAATAATATAATAAATAAGATGATGACGATGATTGATAAAAATAAAACAAAAAATAAAAGTTATATTGTATTCAAATTTGGTAATATAATAAAATTAAATATAAAAAAATAATGAATCTTTATGAATTATTACTAAGAGACAGAAAATAAAATAAAAATAATAAATAAAAGAAAAATACATGTTTTTTTATTCCTATTACAATCTTTCAATGAAAAACAATTCCATGAAATTATAAATCTTTTTTCCGGTAACTCCTTTTTTAGAAATTTTTCACAAAAGCTTGATCTGTTTCTCTTCTCATGGCTAAAAGTCATCTTTTGAAAACCAAAATTAAATTTACATTTTCATCAAAACTTTTCTCCAAATAATTTAAAATAACGCATCATATCAATACCTAAATAAATAATAAAATTTGTAATATAAACATTTTTATAAAATATTTAAAGAGAAAATATTGGATCGATTTTTTTATTGTCCCATTTTATTATGATTTTTTTTTTATTTTTTACCATATTTTTTTTTATTTTATTTCATCATATGCAATGATTGAAATATGTGCATGTAGGTTATAAAGGCAGACTTTTAAAATTGGGAAACAAATCCAATTTTATTTGTTATTGCTCCAATATTGAATGATTCAATTTTAATGAAATCATAAAAAAGAAAAATTAAAATAAATTGAATTGATAATAAATAAAAATAAATAATAAAAATTGTTTATTTTCCTCATCATTTGTATTGATTCTGTTGTTTCAAATAAATCGATTTGAAAAAAAAGTTTAAATTTTAATTTGAGAAGTGCTTAGATATTTTGAAATATTTTGTTACATAATATTCTATGGTGATCTCTTACAAGATGGCTAGAGTGGCTAGACTTTTCCGGAAATGGTGGTCCAATCAGGCGGGTACTCTTAGGCAGACTCGTCTCTTTATTAAAGAACCTGATTCCGATTTATCTAGACAACTGATCAGATTGAACCGTAATGAGCTCAGAGAAGGTGTCTGCACTGCTAAACTTTCTGAGAAGGTGTGGTCACTTTCCTGAACTGCATCAAGTTTTGTGGACTTCTTATTACGTTAATTGTTTCTCTAGACTTGGTTCCTTTATGGTTTATTTGGCATTCACTCGTTATTTTACTAAAATTCTAATTAAATTAAATTATTTTTTTACTGGTTATGTTTTTTTATAATAGGTCACTTTCTAACTTATGTGCTCTGAAGTTCTTTATTGACATAGAAAAAAAAATTGTGTAACATTATGTTTCATTTATTTCAAGTTCCTTTGACACAACTTATTTATTTTACACTCAAACAGAATACTAATTATGAATTCCTTCTGTTTTTGAAGATTATTCAACCTAAAAGCATAAATAAACACTCAAGACTTACATGTCATATTAAAATTATAAAATAAAAAAAATAAAGACCAACACCATCAATTAACTTTAATTGTCTCTTGTCATATTTTTTTTAAATTTATGTAAGTGATGAACGTTGACTTACAAGGACCTGAAAAAAACATCATAAAAAATCCAAAATATTTTAAGTAAAAAAAAATAATCACCACGACAACATTAAAAATGTCATCTTAAAAAATATTTATTTTTTTATTATAAATATACCCTAAGGGTGTGATCCAATTCTTATTTCCGTTAAATTTTAATGATTCTAGGAAAAAAATGATTTATACGAATTTTACACAATGGAAATAAACACGTAAATATTTAAAAGCAAACATACGCCTCAATTTTTTTTCTGCTACATCTATTATCGTTAAATTCATATTCACTTCAAATTTTAAAGCTCGAAATTGAGGATGACCATACATTTTATGTGTTTGCACGAAAATGTTTCAATTGTAACAATAATAAATTGGATGCATAATTTTCCATTACATTTCATTATTATGCCAAGTAGTTGTTTAAATGAAACGAGAAAATAAACGCTCTTGCTAAAAATAAAAATAAATAAATATATATATATGAGAAAGAAAAATTCAATCTATATGATGATTGCAGTCGATTTGTTTTCTGCTTGAATATACAATAAATACAAAAGGATAAATTTATTTAGGATGTTAGGGATAACGATATTATGTATAAATAGTTCATGTGAACTTGAGAAGCAAAAAAAATCAAATACAATATTGTTATCTTGAGAAAATTGAGGAAACTTTACAAATATTACTTGTTATGTAATAAAGACAAAGAAAAAAAAGAAGTAAAAGGTCAAATAATGTCCAACCCTAAGCTAGAATTAAACCAAGATAAACTAAAGTAATAGAGAGGATTCTTCTTATTTATACACATAGTTACAATGAAAAAGGTAAGAAAAAAAAATAATAATAAAATAAATAAAAGAGTATGCTTACATTTATCCTTCATATAATTTTGTTCCGAATGTGTACGATGTGAGAGTAAGGAAAACTAAAAGATTTGGTAAAACAATAAATTTTAATGAGAGAAAATACTCTTTAGTACAACATTGAGATCATTTCATTTAATTCTATCATCACGACAATCACCATAGAGCTTATAACATTGTTAGAGAAGAAAATTGGATTAATTTATCTACAAGTTCACGTAAATTGTGATAACATTTTTCAAGGTTTAACAGGAGTATCCTATAGAAGATGAATGTTTTTGTAGAGATTTTCATTCTAACATTTAAAATATATAAATTGATAGTACACTGTAAAAGACAAAAAAAAAAAATAACGAAATTAGTGAAAAGCCGTAGGAGCATTACTTGAAATGATTTAATTGTAATTTATTATAAATATCAGAACACGACAATAAAGAGAATATTATTATTATTATTATTATTAGGTTTAACAGGAGTATAGAAAAAAATATAGCTTTTTAGAAAAATATGTCGGTTTTACTCCAACACTACAAATTAAGGTCAAATCATTTGTTATTCACAAAAAATGAGCAAAATGGGACCAGGATGAAGTAAGAATAAGAATTTGAAAATGGAATTTTGAAAGCTGTGATTCCAGACAAAATATTGCAATTTCCTTCAAAAGTCGAAAAATTTCCTCTCATGGCCAAAAGTCATCTCTGGTAAGTGAATCACTTCAAAAGACTTATTATTTCCTTAAGTCTGTAAGTCCGTATCTTTGACATTGATTTATATCCATAGCTCCGGAATGGCCCATCAGAGAAAGGTTGGCTTCTTTAGTAATATAGAGGAGCTTATAAGGACTTTTTATAACTCAATAGTCTTGAGATAGACGTGGCTCGTTTGGATGTGACTCTGCACGGCACTTTATAGCGCGAACTACCTTCTGGGCTTGAATTATTACATTATCCTTCTCATGTAGGTGAGGCTGTCCACCATTTGTGATTATCTCGCGTTCAATGTTTAAATTAGTTTTCATAGTTCCATTGCAGGTTCGATCTATGCATCGCCAATACTGTTTAGTCTGAGCGGAATTTGCAGATTTGTTCTTGAATATATAATATGGACATATTTATTTTATGGCCTTATTTTGATCAAGGACCAACATTTATTCTGGACAAATTCCTTGTGGATAATCAATTTCTAAAGGGCCGAAATGGTGTGGACTAAATGTCTGCTATTCATTTGATATAAAACTCAATCTTATTCAATCAATCGGGGCCCATCGAAATGCACTTTTCTAAAACACCCAGTGGTTAGAATTTTCCATGTGTTCATTTTAATTTTACTTGGTTAGTTCCTTAAAATACCATGAAGCGCATTAAGTAATGAATAAAGGTACTTGATAATAGTTATATTTTTTATTTACGGAATGTGTATGATTTTTTTGTTTTCTGAATTAATGACTGTTGAACAAATTACGAGGAACCATCACCATAAAGGAAACCATATACCAAAATTTTGAAAGAAATGCTTCAAAACATGGCCTTGAAAAAGCGTTTTCTATCAACATTTTAGTATTATTATAGAATTTTGCCCACAAAAATTGGACTGATTAAGTGAGAAAAATTAAAAAATACTAATTCTGATTCTATCATTCCACGTTACAAAAACGACATTTCAAACCTTTACTGATCTTTTCAATTTTTTTTTTAGCTTCACAACAAATGTCATTTATATGAAATTCAATCTTCTTTCCAAGCAATATCATTTCAATTTTTTTCTCGTCATGTAATGCGTCCGTTATTTTCCGTATCCCTTGAGTTTTCATAAATAAAACAAAGCAATTATTATGTGTGCTTATGTTCAAACTGTGTCCCACTCACAATATATTAAAAAAAAAGATACAGAAGGTTAAAAAACTTTTTTTACAGGTAAAATTACATGAGTTTATTGCAAAATTGTTGGATGAAAAAAAGAAAATTGAATACAGTCTAAAAAAAAAATGAAACGAGAAAGGAGTAAAATTCATTTTGTGTGTGTGTGTGTGTGTGAGCGTTTTTTAATTTAATTTCATATTAAACTTATATGTTTTTCTTTGTGTCGTAATAGCATATGGCTATGACAGAGATGTGTGAAAAGAAAAAAAAATTGTTGTAAGAAAATGTTGGGCAAACAAAAACAATATGGATGAAAAAACTTTTACTTTTATTGTTGATTTGATAAAGTAACACAACGCACACACAAAAAATTTTGTCCCAAGCGAATGAATTTTATACATTTTTAATTTAGATTCCAAGATTTCTTGTTGTGTTATCAAAAACATTTAATGGTCTTTTACAATATGACATAATAAAGACATTAAAAGCCCTTAGGAAAAAATGAAATTGTTTTCAACTTTTGAACTGATCATAAACAAGATATACAGAAAAAGAGGCAGCAGCTTAGAACGGAATAGAAAAAAATTAAACCTTTATTGACCTTTTAAATTTCTCACTCTGTTAAAAGGGTTTTATGAGAATGAATTTTTAACAGAAAACGGTTAAAATGTATAAATAAATTAATTTCAAAATTTTTGTCAACAAACAGGAAGATTATGAATAAGCGTGAGCTATCATTAAAAGGAAACTCAATCAAAGAATTGCATTATTTATAAAACGATTGAAACAAAGAAAAAAATCTCTTTTAATTTACTTTTTTCTTTTCAATTTTTTTCTGAGAATTAATAAAAAAAAAGTGATGAAAAACTGAAGTATAAATAAAACCTTTTCAGTTGGTGTTTAAACTTTACAATGTTACAAACACACACACAACTTAATAAATGTAATGCGACAGAAGAATGACTACGGTAATAAAATATTTTACGTGAGACTTTTTTTAAAGTGCAGTTTAATATTGTTGGATGTATTATAGAAAATAACAACGGAAATGATAATAGCACTAGTGATAGTTTTTCTTATTTGCTCTTTGACAATGATACAGCTCATACATTTGGGTTACTTTGTGTTTCAATATACTGTAGAATTTAATAATAGAGAGAAAAAGTGTTATAGAAAAGTTATTGCTTTTGTCCTTCTTTTGAGAAATGTTCTTGTGTTTATTTGAAATGAAATTCTCTTATTTCCTTAGCTGCAACGCTAGAAGAGTACAATCTAAATTGGAAACGCCCCGACAACTGCCCCGCATAATATGGATAGACTAACAGAGTGCCCATAATAGTCGAATTCTTCTTCCAAATAAAGTTAAAATGCGATAAAAATGTCCTGTAAGCATCAATCAAAGATCTTTGTCTTAAGACCAAGTCACTTCGTACTGCGGGACGTTTTCAGCTTTCAGTGTATCACTAGACAAAATCAACTCCCCACTCCAAGATAACTCTAATTCAAAATTATTTTCTTACCTCTCATCTTCATTTAAAAAAAGGTCTGTGTTGCATTTCATCGTCCTGGCAAAAAGTTCAAAGTAAAACTATCAAATATTTAACTTGAAACTTTCTGACTTGACCAAGGAAGAAAATTTTATACAAAAAAGTGGCAACCAACCAGAAACTTTATTTCTACAAAAATATCTTTCAAAAGTTTTTTTTTCTTAGAAATTAAAATCGATTCTTTTAAATTCTGGTCTAAAATTGTTTTTATTTGGAATAAAAGACCATTTTTTTTTTTATCAAGCTTTTTTTTGTAATAAAACTTTAAGTTCATTTCTTTTGTGCACTTTTTCTCTCTTTGTTTCTTGTGAATTTCATTTCTTAAAAAGGAAATTGAATTCAAAAAAGTTTACTTAACTTTGAAAACAGTAAAAGGATTTTTTTTTCTTAAGAAAACCAAACAATAATAGAATCAATAAATTTACTTTTGATTTCCGTATCAATAAAATTATGCAATCGTCTGAATTATAAAAAAATTAAATATAATTAATTCCCTTTTATTTTTGCTTGTAAAGTCTTTTCAATATAAATTTCATAACGATAATTTCATAAAATTTAATAATCGTGGATATTT
This sequence comes from Culicoides sonorensis, assembly GCA_900002565.1. Taxonomy (NCBI): domain Eukaryota; kingdom Metazoa; phylum Arthropoda; class Insecta; order Diptera; family Ceratopogonidae; genus Culicoides; species Culicoides sonorensis. The sequence goes on from LN483357.1 coordinate 496,934, forward strand.
TTCAAATGAAACCATTAAAAAATCATTGATTGAAATTGTAAAACTCTGTTAAAAAATATTAAAATTATTTTCCTCGTATTTCAAAACAATAACAGAGACTTGCAAAACATACATTTAACTCATTCTCTTCACTCTAAATCGGTAAGCTATGCATTATGTTAAAATTGAATTGAATTTTCCATCCATAACATATCATGAATTGTTGATGCGTGAATATACATATTTTTGCATATGTGTCAGTGTTTTTCATCTGAATATTTGTGTGTGTGTGTGTGTGTTTTGTATACAAATAATAACAATAATAATAAATAAATTGAAACAACAGGTGCCTGAATTTACATCAGGTGAGCTATAAAAGTGAGTTATATAAAATTCAATAAAACGTAAATGTGAGGATTCCTTTTGTGTTTGACTTTATTTAATGTTCTTTTATTATCATGTTTATTTGTTATTATTATTATTATTATTTTCTTGACAAATTGATAGAAAATCTTGTTTGTTTGCTTTTAGATTAGAGTTTTTAAAAGTATTCTGGTTTCATGAGAATAAACAATGTTAGAAAATGTGTTGTTGATTTTCATTTGATTGGTTTCAGTTCTAATACATGTTATTTTTACTATTATAATTGAGTTAATTGAAAAAAATCTGTGTTTGTTTATATAAGTTAGGCTTATTTTTAATTTTAAGGCTTAAAAGCTTAATGATGCTGATCAAAAAGTTTTGGCATCAAATATTCAAGAAAAAATGTAAAATGTTATAATGAACGAAATTCACGAGCGCATTTATAACCTAGAATTCGCCATTTTAGAAAATTGAAGCATTTTAGAAAATTTGATCAAATTGAAATTTTTGACTAATTGGCAAAATTCGACCATTAGAGAAAATTGGTAATAAGCCTAAATTATTATATTATTTTGGAGAATTATACCAATCGCTCATTTGACACGGACGAACGACGCCATGAAAGCCCACAATACTTATTTTTTTTTTCAAATAGACAGAAATTCGAGCAGTTTTATTTAAAATATTTTTTGTCCTGCTAACACTTTCGACCAAAAAACGGTTTATTGGGCAAGAAGAACTTGAAAAACCAGAAATTGTTGGCTACGCTTAATTCACTCTTATAATAAAAACCTCAAGCTTATATTAACTGTTTTTGCATCCATAAATATAAGTATTGAAATAAAACTAAAGTAAAACTCAAATAAATATAAATAAAAGAATTCAGCTTAGCAACAAAATTATATAAAAGTTTATGCGTAGTCTTAACATAATTGGTATTGTTGCATATTTTTTTTGATATACACTCTAAGTTGAAAATGCCCCGCAAATTACCCTGTAGTGCTTGGCGATAACCCCGCATGCGGAGTGATTTGCGGGGCGTTTGCAGGGTTAATTTTTTATTTTTAAAATTTTATTTTAAGCGCATATATTTAAACAGGCCGGTATTGTAGGCCGTGGTGCTGTCCGTCTGTCTGCCCGTCTGTCACAAATCACAAAAAAAACCGCGGATCGTGGAAATCCGACAGACGGACGACAGTCCAAAATACCGGCATTTAAAAAAAAAATTGGCTAAAAATAACAATAAAAAAATAAAACATTCACCCCGCAAACACACCGTAATCGCCCCGCCAATCACCCTGCATGCGGGGTTATCGCCAAGCACTACGGGGTGATTTGCGGGGCGTTTTCAACTTAGAGTGTAAGCCGTGGTATCTTGGAGAAGAAGTTTTATCATGTTTCCAGTAATGTGTCGTAAGACAATAAACGTTCAAAATGTCATCCATGATTTTAAATAATCTTCATATTGTTGACCAAAATGCGCTTTTTTAAATCATAATAAAGAATAATTTTCACATGAGGAAGTTGCAGCTCAATATTCACCTATTACAGTTTTTATTTTACTTTTTATTCACATTATATTCAAAAAAATTTGTCCTTTTGGTGCATTCGCGCATTTATTTTGATTATAATTTTATTTTGAATAAACTTTTATTTCACACAAAAGGAAAACCTTCAGGAAAAAATTTAACGAAGTAAATCCTTTTTTTGGAGGAACATGATTCGATTAATTACACCAACAAAATAGGATTAGAAAATAAAAAAAAAATACAAATGTAAAAGAAAAAAAATATAGTTTTCATCTTTTCATTCACAAACAAAAAAATAATACAAATTCAAGTAAAAATGCATGTAATTTAATTTACCAGCATCGCTGCACATGAACAATTTAATTTTTATCATACATTCGTTGCACTGTTTTATTCATATAAAATTCATGTTGATTTCCTACATTTTCCATATTATTATGCGGATGTTGTGTTAAATATATAGTGAATGAATTGCAACTGCAGCTGCTGTTACTGCTACTGTTTATATAATTTTATTAGATGGTCGCATGGCAACTGGTAATTTTTTAAAAAAATAAAAAAGCTGAAACACCAAAAAATTAAAATTACAAACGACTTTTATATTTGATTTTTCAACCAAAAATTTTCAATGAATTCACTTAAAGTTTACAACTCCTTTGCAATTCATTTATAGCATTTAAATGAAAAATATGAAAGAATTTTTTTTTTTAATTGCATATATTTTTAATATGTTTTCATAAAAGGTTTTGATTTAATTTTATATGAATTATCAAGAAAAACCAAATTGTTGAACAAAATCAAATGAATTCATATGCCAAACAATATGAGATTTGATTAAGGTATTATGAGAGTAGTTGCTATGGAATCATAAAATATAAAGCAAAGTTTTGTAATTGAATAAATTTGTTTTTACTGACAAAAATCGAAATAAAATGTCAAGCATTCAAAATTTTTTTCAGGAGATTGATGAAAATATTGATGAAGTTTTATTTGAGTTCTGTGGAAAATTTTAAAATGAAATAAGATCAATCCTGAAAGAGAATCGAATCGAAATTCATATTAATACTAAGAATATTATTTTCTTAAAACTCATAACAACATTAATAGCAAGGAGTTGTTACAGTAAAATAAATTGTTTACAAACATGTTACTCTTGTTTCACCATTATTTGCAACTGTGTTATCTTAGTATATTTTAAAACGAGCTGAATCTTCTATTTTATTAAATCACACAATAAAATCTGTCTAGTATTTTTTTTTTTTGTTTAAACTTAACACAACATTGTATCACTTGGGAAATTATTACAATTTCAAAAATGGAAATATGTCAACACACACACACACAAAAGTCGAGACAACAAAGCACAAACAAACATGTCATATTTTTCATTTTCTCTGTATAAAATTTCAAAACAATTTCCTTTGCATACACAAAATTTTTGTTCTTGTAATAATGAACAATACGAAAAACAAATCATATCTCTTTTATCTTATAACCTATTTTATATCACGGACTTTTACGAATTTTCCTTTCATTAATCATAATTTCTCTATAAATTTGATTTACAATACAATTTCATCAACAATCAATATCAAAATTGTAAAGTAAAATACTGCACCAATTTTCCTACTTTTATATAGAAGAGTTCACAGAAATGAAAAAAAAGGATTTAAAAATTGTCAAACAGAAATGCAATTTGAAATGAAAAAACACTGATAATGGAAAATTCACGGAAATGTGACACATCGTCTGTTATTTTGGCATACTCGGTATTAACTAACTTCTCTGTGTGATTTGATAAAATTTTCTATTAAATATTTGTTGATATTGAATTTATAAGAAGACTATATGATTGTCAAATAAATTGTCATTCAATAGAAATTCTGCAATATTCATCCGAAAAAGAATTTTTAATAAAATTCAATTGAATTGAATTAAGTAAATTCTCGCATCGAATTAAAATAATATTAAATTTCCATGAAATGAATAAAAATTTTTGATCCTCCATTTGATTTTGATTTGGTGTGTGGTTTTAAGATTATTTTATTTATATAAAATAATATCCTTGAAATGGGAGAAAATTGATCAATATCGTAAAAATTTTTAAAAGAAAATATTTTACATTTTCTCACTGTCTAGACACACAAAATTTAACTGGAATTTCTATTTTCTTCCTTCAATTGCATGTCATTTTAAGCAATAAAAAAAATGAATCAAGAAATAGGAGAATATAAAAATAGATAAAATTCATCAAATTTTTTATTATGAATTTAAAAATAATTTTTTCAATTGACTTGATAAAAATGCAATTTTAGACTTAAATTCAAGGAAATTGTATTATAACAGTGAAAATTCCATGATTCATATGTTTACACTGAAACTGAAAATTCCTTCAGTACAAAGTGACTTGGTCTGCAGACGAAGATCTTTGATTGACGCTTACAGGGAGTTTGATTAATTTTTATCGCATTTCCAGTTGATTTAGAACAAGAATTCGAGTATTATGGCTACTGTTTGTCCAAGCATATCATGCAGAGTGGTCTGCGGGGCGTTTTCAAGGTAGAGTGCATATAATTCGATTCTTTGATCAGTTTTTGTCAATTATTATATTTAGAGCATCTCAGACTCGAGCATCGTTGCATAGCCACACTGACACATAGACTCTTTTGTTCAACATTCGTAGACCTCAATCAATATCTGAATTTTCATTCAAGGTAAACAATTTATAACGTAACATAATAATTTGCACAACACCAAATATTTCCTTTAAAGATTATCCATATTCAAATTCATGTGAAGAAAATTGAAAAGTCCAAAATGAGTGTTAACGAACATGGGTACTGTTTAAAAATGAAATAATATTATTTTCCATACATGTTAAACAAATATCTCTTTTGTTGTTCTATGTGTTTAAAAGAAAGAAAATATATTATTATCATCATATGAACACCAAATTTAAACCACATTGTTTAGCATACACAATTACTAACACTAAATACACAAAGCCATTTCATTCACATAAAAAGGTATAATAAAGCTATATATTCTAATCCTATTTTTACTAGCATGTGTGTGTGTGTGGGTGTGTAAGGTTTTTATTATTTTATTCATAAAAAAGCCCATGTACAAAACCCAAATGCACCAAATATAAAACCAATGAATATATAAAATTAGTTAGGCAGGTAAGGTTAAATCACAAAAAGATATGATAAGCAAGTCATATGTGACAATTGAAAGTCCTCACTAATGATCAAAAATTATACAGCAATGTCTGGTCTAAATTTACATGTTTTGGCTTTATGTTTTTTTATATATTCGTAATAAAATGTTTGGTGTTTCATTCGTGGTATCTTTACCTCTCTCTTTGTATACACACACAATGTATTATTCCCATTTGAGGGTGCAATATCCGTTGTTGTTTACTTTCTGTATTAGGTTGATGATGTTTGTTTCATAAATAAATAAATTTAAATACAATACACACACATAGCCATACAAACACACACGCGATGTATAAATTTTATGATAAACAATACAAATATTTTGGTAATATACAGTTTTTGACAAAATATATAAATATAAATTTTATTTTCACATCTGTGTGATGATATGTTACTTTTGATTTTATTATTAAATTATCTCTGAACATTTTGTTGGTTTTTAGTGAAAAAATAAACATTAAAATTGTGTATGTGTGTGTGTGTGTGTGTGTGTGCGCAAACTTTGAAAAAGTTTAATATTTTTCAAGTCCTGGCACATTCATTGAAATTTAAAATAATTTATCATGTGTGATGATGGTGACCGAACACAGGATCCCAAGATCCATTGTTGAATTGAGTATTTATTTAATTAATGTGATGAAAATGTTGTTTTAGATGTATAATGAATGACTATAATAACAATAATGATGATGGTGATATATTTTGATATGGAAATTATGTGAAGAATTTAGTTATTAAAAGTTGAACATAACAAAACACCTGTGTTGTGTTTTTTTGTTTCGTTTTGTTTACACTTTAGAAATAATTTTATTAGCAGTACCCTCATAAATCTTTTAGGCAATCATTTTTAGAATGTTAATATGTAAAAAATCAAAAAAGGGTAACTCCATATTTTTTATCATCAAAAAATATTTTTAAATGTTATAAATTAAATTACAAGTGATTGAGCTTTTGGATCACGGAGATTTAAGTGATGATGCAAAGAAATGCGACTTATTAAAAAAAAATGGGAAATTCTAACCACTGGGCGGTTTAGAAAACTGCATTTCTATGGGACTCGTTTCACTAAATATAATGAAGTTTTATTTTTAATAATTATAAATCAAAAAATGGCTGATTGTTTCAAAAATTTCAAAATGGCGGTTTTTTTAAAAATGATGGAAAAAACCGCCATTTTGAACAATATTTGAAAAAATCGGACATTTTGGGCTTTTGACTGTTTACAGACTCTGGAGCCTAATCCCTTAGCCCAATCCCTAAGCCTTATTCTTGAGTCTCATCTCAAAGTTTAAGTTCATTTTTTTAGACTTCCCCATCCAATAAAACAAATTATCAATTTTTAAAAATTTTTTTAACCGTTTTAACAGTTTTTCAGGCTTTGGAGGCTCTGGAGCCCAATCTCAAAGCTAATGAGTTCAAAATCATCCTTAAGACCTCCTCTCAAATAATAATATCCAGAAAATTTAATCAAAATAAGTAAAATACTAAAACTTTTTAAAATAAACATTAGTATTCAAAATCTTATATTACAAAAGTTCACACTGATGTTAAAACTCAAACAAAAACTCAATATTGACATTCAAAAAACTTCTCATACAAAAGTCAAATATATCTTTTCCATTCATAAATGAAAATACAAAAATTACATATGCCAGCATTTCAAAAGACAATATTTTAATAAGTCATAATACACTTACTTTTTACAACAAATATTTTCATAAGCATTCATTTAAACAAAAAATTTAAAGTTTTCATTTAACATTGAGAGGCTTAAAATTATAGTCGTTCATATTTAAATTCATAAAAGCATGTAAAATAATTGTTAGTATGAAATTTTGAAATCTTCTTTAAAAATAATGACACGTAAGTCAGAACTCATTGGAAAAAATTAGTTTTATTATTTACATTTGCAGTAAATGCACAAAGTATACATTAAATATGAAATTTTGAAAGACTTTTTGCATTAATGAAGGAAAACTTTTTCATATAAAATGCGTCTTCTATCAAATTATATGATTTCACTTCACATTTTTATGATGTATGATTACGTTTTTGCTGCAATCAGACTAATTACAAAGTTATATTTAAATGTTATGGCTCATTTTCAGTTACTTTTGAACTGTAAGCAATATTCATCTTGTGTAGTTATTTTACTTTTGAAATTAATACCGTGAGGGGATTTTGATGGTTAAATAAGATATTAGTTTTACAAGGTTGGTGGGAAATTAAAACTAATTTTAAGTTTATATGAGTTTTGAAACAAACGTGTTTATGAAAAGTTTTAGCCAGGTTCTAGATGATTATTTGTGGAGTCAAAATAAATTCAGATCCAAATGAGGGGATGAGTTGCATTTTTTCAAACAAAACTTGATTTGTTGTCCTTGCCCAGAATGCTGGACTATCAATCTTAGGGTCGGAAATTCTATTTTTCGATTTTTCAGATGCTGAATTTGAGTTAAAGCTAAAATTTGAAGACATGTTAATATTTAACGTCAAGCTTTGACAAATTTTTAAAATTGCTCAAACACTTTATTAATTTTATGCAATATACATTGTATAAAATATGGCTTTTAGATCTATTTAAAAGTAAACCAGCTCAATTTTGGTATAAAAACACATACATTTAAAATACCACTTAATACAAAATTAACCTATAATTTAAGCACAAAATTATCAGTCAAAATTAAAATAACGTTCTACGTTGACTCAGGATACATGATAAAAACTGGAGCTTCAGGATTGATACACTTTCGAGCTTTTTTACAAATTGCCATAGTTCCAATTCGATTACACCAACAATTATAACAATTCACCTTAAACACAGCCTTTGGCTGACAAGCATCCTCTGAAATATCTTTATGGTCTTCTACAAGTGGATCCTTACTGGAATCCGGTGGCACTGGATTAGCTAAATAAATATTTTGTTGTTGAAATATCAATAAACTGAAATGCAAATAATAAAATCTTACGTTTCGTATCGCATATTAAAATCCAACCAAATAATAGCCAAAGTATTGCAAATTTTAGTCTACGATACATATTTTTGTCTTTATATTCACTACAGATATCAGTCATCCATTTTAAAATTGTTGTATTATTGCACCAAAATCCAGTTTGACTACCACAAATTTTGCAATAAATATTATTGTAATTTCAAAAACTACTTTAACCTCAAATATTAACTAAATTTACAATGTTTCATGTTTGAGCGAAAATATTGAGGAAGACAACACGACAACTTGATATTGATATGAAAATTGATACAAATAAAGAAAATATCAACACGACTCTACAATATAATAATAATAACAATAACTAGAACAAAAATATCTAAATAATTTATATTTGAGTTTCAGCACTACAACTCAAATAATGGAACAAAACGCAATATACAACAACAACAAAAAAGAGTAGTATCAATATAACAGAATATTGAATGTAAACGAGTATGTGGAATATGCCAATGAACATTATACAACAAATAACTTTAAGCTGTGTACACAGAGAACAATAAAGTAAATACGATATATGAAATGAAATATGTGATGTTTGTTTTTGAAGGTGGAAGTAACCGATTTGAGGAACCGGATTTTGATTTGTTATGACTTTATACGATACGGTCTTGGTCCGCAAAGGATATATCACAATTGGTCTAAAAATATCACAGTTTCTCAAATTATTCAAAATATTTACTTACCGATTCAAGTTGATATGCATAGACTAAAAGAGTGTCCATAATTCTCGAATTCTTGTTCCAAATTACCTTGAAATGCGATTTAAATTTCATTCATTAAATGTCCCATAAGCGTCAATCAAAGATCTCCGTCTGTGGACCAATTCACCTTGTATTGCGGGGCGTTTTTAGCTTTCAGTGTTTCCCGAACTCTGATATTTTGTTGAGAAACATCTCACTTTCATCTATTAGAGAAGTGCCGTAAAATGACATTACCGTAACAAATATTGTCAAGTTACAGACTTAGATGAGAGGCTACTAAGCACGAATCGACTAAGGTCATGTTCCAACAACACTTGTCAGAAATGATCCAAATGGTCATTATGGGGTTGCCGGTCATTAAGCGACATGAATAATGGAGCCGAAGCAGATTTCAGGATACTGCAAGTAGTAAAGGAAAAGAAAGAGCACAGAATAGACAGCTCTGGAATTCAGTTTAAACATTTTGCATTTTTTTTTCTCAAAATGCCTTGTTATGCTTGTTTTACCGACAAAAAACCAGTAGAATGAAAAAAAATTCCATCTCTAATTTAAATACCCAAGTACATGACTATTCACAACGTTTATATCATATAGAATTTATGTACGCATTCAAGGCATACTACTTTGTAAGTAGCCATTCACTTATTATTAGTAGCTTCCTTTACTTATTCTTTCATAAATACTTCATTTAACTGTTTGAAGATATTAGTAATGATTCAAGATTTTACACATGTGTGTAAAAATTTGACTGTCCACATTGAACTATGAATGTTTAATGTAAAGGGTGATCAATTTCTTGTGTAGCCTAATGAACTTCGTCATTATATACACACGCATTCACACACACACACACCCAATTTATCCACATTGATTAAACTCAACATACATCGCATTAATATGCGAATATTGAAAAAAAATATAATAAAAAACATTACTAATACATATGTGAACTGGTTCAAGTCTACTGGAGCATAACATAAATATGATGTCTGAACGTGCAAATAATATACGAGAGAAACATGTGTGCATTTCTGAAGCATGTGTAGACCATTCATTAGAGTAAATGTATAATAAAGATTTGTGTTTGCAAATAATCTTTCATTTCTTTTTCTTCTCTTTGTATACAATGCACAATAATTTGAATCTACTTGCACTTGTACAGAAGATCATGCGGATATGATCTCACTTATAATATAAAATAATAATCTGCCCAATTTGGTTAAAGTACTTATAATATTATTTTATTAACGATCAAATAATTGTTCCTCTGATAATTCGCCTTCAGGATACACAGCATACTGTTTAACATTTTTACACTTTTTATTTGATTTGCATATCGCTTTCTCGCCATATCGATCACAGAAACAGGTATAACAATAGTAATCGAGAACAGCTTTCGGTGTACAAATATCCTTTGCTTTCCACTTATCTAATTCAATGCGTCCCAACTTCTTTAACACTGCCTTCAGATATGCATATTTTCGATGAAAAGGTGTGTTCACAGTTTGACATTTACAGGTCGATAATGAAAGAATTATTAAAAGTGATGATACAATGAAAATTAACGATAATTTAACAAACATCTTTTCTGTCGGCAAAATATCTTTCAACTACAGATAATTTGGATCAGAATTTTAAATTAAAGTGAGTTGATAATAAAAAAAATTGATGATGAGTGTGTGCACAAGTGTTTTCATATGATATTGAAATATTTGATGAGAAAATTGAGGGAAGCTGCAGTGAACATTGTGCGAACTTTGAAATAATAGGTGTTATATTTCCAATCAATTTTTAATCAAAGAAAAATTGCCTGCTCCGGTGGCGCTCAGATGATTCTATCAAACTTTTAACTATAATGCAAGATTGGGGATTGTACGGTGCAGTGACTAACGTGTTGGACTATCAATCTTAAGGTTGGCAGTTCGATTCTCACTCCGGCCATTAAACTTTACAATCTCAAATGTCCCTTTGTTAAAGGCTAGATAAAATTGGCGACTGCTTAGGATGACAGGGTAAAAGCTAAGTCCCTCGGATGATCATAATGGGTGCATTGTGCGGCCCGACTGAAGGCCTGAGTGCAGGCTTAATAGCCGCCCTACAAATCTGATCTCATCTGATTATGCAAGAGCTGGACCCTATGAAGATTGCAAAACTGTGTCGTTATGCTTCATCGATAAGGGCAGGGCAGTTAGGGACATGTCAAAAATGAAACTCAATAAATCTACTAGCCAAACTGAGGGGGAAGGAAGATGGGTAGTCATCGTATGTCCTTTAGTGCTCTAGTATGACCTTTAGTCCACATATTACATTAAAGTGTTAAATAACTATCAATAAATATAGGTGAAGTGTTATCATCATTGTTATTATTACAATAATATGTTTTCATATTTTACATTTCGGCAAAAAAAAATCATTTTATATTATTTGCTGTGAGTGCTGCTACTGATAATTTGTGGAAATTCCTGCATTTACCTATTAGAGTTGCTCTTATGACCTAAAATTGTAAGATTGAATGGCAAATTATAAAATTCAAAATAATTTTATTAATAATTATTGGTTCTTATTGTAAAACGTATATCGAATTGATTTACTGGTACATTTTATCATCGAATATTTACATAAATTAGAGCATAAAATTACAATAATAATAATATAAAAATATTCATCAATAAAATATCGCATAATATTTTTATTTTAATTAATTAACACTAATAATACTTTTAAAATTTATTCCTTTTTCATATCACTTTTACGTTCAACATTACGCTTCAAATACATTTTAGTTGATGGATACGGCACTGAATAAGCAATTGTATTATAATTTTGTAATGGTCCCGAATAACTTGGATTGTATGGTGATGCATAACTCACATAACTTTGTTGTTGTTTTTGTCTTGGCATTATAACTGAAGCGGCATGCATTAAACTGTCATATGGTCGTTTAAGGAATTCATTGATTCCAGCAAGACTAAATGGAAAGGGTGATGATGGCTGTTGTTGTGTGTACCTAATTCCAGGTGAAGGCTGATGATTAACTGGATGTGAATACTCAATTGTGGGTGGTAGACTTATTGGACCAACGATTAATTGCGGCTCGATTGATGTAATGTATTTTTGAGAGCCGTAACGCAGAGGTAAAACCGATTTGTGTGGTACAGGTCCGTATTCAGTTGATGGTGGGATGGGAGAATGGGCATTTGGAGAATAAGGTGAGTATGGGCGTGCAGTTGAAGTGTGGAATGATCCTGCTGTACCAGTTTCACCTTGGGAATAAGCCAAAACAGATGATGGTGCAACGGAAGGTAAGATTGGGGGAGGTAATTGTTCAAGGTGTTGAGGGTGTGGCAGTTGATATGGATATGGAATCATTACGAAACCACTGTGAAGATTAAAAAAAATATATATTATTTTAATTTCAATATTCAATATAAACCATATTCAACTTACGGTGCCGGTGAAATAAACTGCAAATAATTTCCTACATTTTTTTGTTCTTGTTCCTGTTGGTATACAGTTTTCTGTTGCTGTTGTTGTTGTTGTTGTTGTTGTTGTTGTTGTTGAAATTGTTGTTGTTGTAATTGTTGTTGCTGCTGTATTTGCTGTTGCTGCTGATGCTGTGCCAACCCCAAAGGTCCATTTGCTTGTACATACACATATTGTGGCTGAGGTGTTAGAACAGAATGATGTGGAGCACCACCACCAATAAATGGTTTTACTAATGACTGTCTTGATGGTACCGTGTAAGTAATATCAGCTTCATGCACTTGAGGCACGTATTGTATTTCAGGTTGTTGCTGTTGTTGTTGGTGTTGCTCTTCTTGCTGCTGTTGTTGGTACACTTCTATTAGAGAGATAGTGAGAATGATAATAATTACAATTAAAATTAAATAATGGTTTTAGCTTTGTCTGTATGCAATGAATAGTAATTATTTTTATTTACCTTTTGTTTGAAGATAATTAACACTAGGACCTGGGGTTAAGTATCTTAAACTTAGATAACCATCATAATTTATTCCAGATGCAGACGGTGAAGATGCCTCTACATATTGTAAATTTTCTCTACTTTGTTCCTGTGTTGCTTCTCCAATGTGATTATTTTTATTATTATCATTTTCATTGTCTCCTGCAGATGATGCTTTAATATTTTGCGATTGTTGCGTCTCCAACAACTCCTTTAATTTTTCATTTGTTAAATTATCTTGTTCTATATCCTCGAGCTTGATTTGTTGTTGTGTCTCAACATCCTTAGTTGCCGCATGAGCAACATTCATATACCCAAGTAAACTTATTAAAAAAAATGTGCACACATACGAGATTTTCTGAAAAAATTTTCATGCAATACAAAGAAAATTATTATCATTTTTTTTAAATAAAATTAAAGCAGGTATAAATTTAGACCACATAAATTTTCATTGAGAGTATACCAAAATGTGGTGTCAGCAGTGAAACACTTTAAGAAATTTAATTCAATACGAAATCTCATCAATACTAAAATCGATTCAAGGATTTCTTTGAATTTTTCCTTATTAGCTCACATCCGTTTTAATCGGAAAACCTATTCAAGAAGTTTTTTGAATAAAGTTCAGCACACTTGTTACATACATACAAAAGGAAAAAAAATGAAAGAATGATGAACAATGAGAAAAATACACCGGTAATAAGGTATGTGTCATGTCTTGAAACCACAAGAAAGAAAAAAATGAAAGTAAAGCAAAGTATTTTTTTTTGTTTTACCACTTTTTGATTACTTTACACGTGTGTCGCTGCTGAGTAACAGAAAAAAACAGCAACAAAAATACATGTAGCACTGTTTATTTATTTATTTTTTTTAAGGTAGGTTTATTACGATTATTATTTTTATTATTATGCGATGAAATATGTATGAAATAAGTGATTTTATTGAATATAAAAGTAAACGTATTAATAATAAAAAGTGAAAGACATTCTTTCATCATCATGTTACACTTTGCAGGTAAACAATTTAATTTTTTTTATACATATATTTTTTTTAACTTTCTTTTAAAGGATGAATTTCGGATACAGTTCAAATATCTTGGTTTTTTTATCTTGAACTTAAACGAAAGTTAAATTACGTAAGTGTTTGAATTGAAAATTATTATCAGAATAAATGTAATTTCATTTCATGAGTCACAACTGAGTCAAAGGCTGATCAATCTGTTCAAAATGGGTATGCGATTTATTTATCTCATTTTTCTTTTGTCTATTATATAGTATAACTTAAATCAGTTCACCTTTTTAGAGTGGACTTCGATGAAAACTAGAAACAGGCTACAAAAAAGATGAAGTTCTTAAAAAAAGCTTCAACTTTGCAGAACATTATTTTGAGTCATTGGCAGAAAAATCTCTTAAACTAGGATCTTTATGGTGATTTAAATTATTTTCACTCAAAATTATGTTTTCATCAAAAAACGATAAATTTGAAAAAAAAATCATTTTTAATCTTCCACTCGCAATGTATTGAGAGCATGAGAATGTTTTTTCCTTTTATTAAAATTTCCATTTTTAACTCCATCAAAGTTATTCATTTTCTTGTTAAACTTAAATAATTTTGTTGTCTTACACTGTAATTGTGTTAAAATGTCAAAACAAAAATATACAAACTTTTAAATATCATCTTTCGCTTTCTTACTTTTCATTCGATATAAAATGCAAAGCATTTCATCATATTATAGAAAGAAGACAATTAAAGTTTCGTCTCTTTATAATTTTCTCTGTCATAATATCTATTATAATCATTTTAATTACACTTCCATTTTACTCTAAGCATTACCAACTAAAAACACTTAAAAACATTTCTGCCAAACACCGAAGAAAAAAAATCATCACACTTCAATCTTTTATGAAAACGCGTACTCACACACAGCACACACAAAGCACACGATGATAGTGTTAAATTTTAATTTTGTTAGAACAAATCGATGTAATGACAACAACAATTGTTTTAAAGCGTGTCATTTGTCTAAAGTTGATACGAGCAAAACTTTTTAAATTGTTTGGCCTTACTCATTGTTTGATATTTTATTTTATTTTACATCTTGTTATAAACTTAAGAAAAAACTTATTATATGGTGTATGGTGAATGAATGCAACTAACAAATAAATTTAAATACAAAACTATCACAAGTTGCTTGCTATCATTGTAATAATAAAAGTTACGTGTTCTTGAATTTTATTTGACTGGTATAATAATAATAACAGTAACATTGTTGATGATGATGATGACACAAAATGTACGTGTTTTATTATTGTACTTTTTTTCTTTAATGTTTTGTATCCTTCTATTTATAGTTATGAGAATAATTATTGCTTGAAAACATTGTCTAAGAATCTTTGTATTTATATAAAATAATGTAATCAACATTTTTGATAAGGTTCTTCCTTTTATTTAAATGTTTTTGTTTGGATTGAGACAATGTCGCGTCGCCTCACAGCAATAAAAGTTGTTGATATTGACATTTTTATTTTTGGGCTTGCCCTCTTCAATTTGTGAGACAATAAGATAAAATTTGCTTTAGAAATGATTAAATAAAGGAACGTTATTTAATCAATAATATGATTTATCCTCATTGTTCTGGATATTTATAGAAAGAACAATTGGAACAAAATTTCTATGATCCATGGTCATCAAAATAAAAGTATCAAGGGTCATTGAATGTCAAGGTTTTTGTATTGTTATCATTTAAATGAACAGCCAATATGTTGTTATTGTTTGAGAGGAAAAAAAATCGTTTCCATGTTAATTTCAAAATTTTATAAGAAAGTGTGTTTTGACTAAAATACAAAATCATGTAAATAAAAAAAAACAAAATAAATGAGACACATGAAATTTATTTATTTTTTAATAAGATCATTAAAATGTTTTTCCAATTTATTTTATTTTTTTTTTATTGTAATGAATGTGTTGAAATTTAATGTATTGTTAAAATAACCATTTAATAGGATAACAATGCACTCTAATAAGTCAATTTCTCATTAGTGTTCTAATTTTTGATGATTGGACCATTATTAAATGATTCCAGTGTTTCATTTCATATTAAAACAGAGGAAAATACGAATCACAGAGGTTAATAGGAAAATTTTTAAAGATTGTGACGATGCTCGAATAAAATCTTGGGAAAATGTTTATATTATACTGAAAATTTGTTCATATTCAATGCGTGTTTGTGAAAACAATTCAAGGAAATGTGAACTGCAAGTAACAAAATTTTATTTTCATTTTCATGATGAAAACTATTTTAATACTTGCATATTACAAGCAAACTGATAACATTTGAAAAAATTATTGTTACTTTGTACAATTAACTTTCATAATCTGGTAAAAAAATTATGTTTATTTTACGGAAATATTTGATCTTGTTTTTTTTAACAAACACAATTGGACTTTTGTCTGCGGTTTACGCTTTTTCATGGTTAATGTGAATTTTCAAGAGCATTTCGATCAGTTGAATTCAGAAAAAAACTAAAAAAATGAAGAAATCAAAAATATTTTTACTCCGTTTGACTTTTTTAGTTTTTTTTTTAATAAATTTTTTAAACGCACTTACTAATAAATTCAATGTTACCATTGAAATTTTATTCATAAATACTAAAATTTCTCTGTAATTTCAAATATGGCAATTACAACATTCGTTATCATATTGCATATTTGGAAAAATACATAGATATTTTTTTTAAATTTAATATACACATCATTTTTGTATAAAATTAAATTTTCATTTTGTGGTATTAAAAATAAATACATCTAAGTATCTAAAAGCATTGAAAGTACTTTAAATGTAATTTTAAAATCTCTTTGCAATTTATTACAAATCATATTAGTACATCAATCAATTTATTTTAAATATTGTTTTAGAATTTTAATTAGAATTTTTAATATTTAAAAATCAAAAAGTTTAAGATATTATTAGAATTATGAATAATTTTGGACCATTTTTGATACTTTGCATGTATCAAAAGTACGATTTTTAAAACGAATTTGAATCAAACTTGCTTGCTCTCTTTGCAAACTTTTTCTTTTAAAGGGTATATCTGATCATAAATTACAACAGAAACTAAGAGCATTATTTTTTATTGTATTGATTTCACTTAAATTTAGTGAGATTTAGTCGCTTACTTGATTCAATTTAATACGAGTTATAATTATTAAAAGGAAAACCTATTAATTTTAAATAAATGGAATTTTGATCCATTTTCGCCTCAAGCCATATTTCTATATTTAGTTTGAACTGATTATCATATTAATGACTCTCACGAATATTAAAATAAAAAAAAACTCAAAGATTATCTAAGTCCATTCTTCATAATTGAAATTCAAAACAAATTACTTCAATTTGCATCAATTATCCATTGAATATTTGACTGTTACTCATTTCAAATTTAATGTTTTGAACTTTTAACAACAAAAAAAAATAATTTTCTCAAAAAAAACAAAAATATCATCACCACTCTTACTCAATTTACAGAAAGTCATTGTCTAAGACAGACAAAAGCAATTATTTAGTTAAAGACATTGCCAAAACATTTAATATTTGTTAAAAGACAATGTTAAACCTTCATTTCACTGAAATTCAAGTTAACAGGAAATTACGTGCTGAAAGCGACAACAAAGAATAAATACACATTGCCCTACTTGTTCAAAACCACACCAAATATTGAATGAAATAAGATAATTTTCGGATGTGTGTTACATTTTTTTTTTATTCCATAAATGAACTTTTAATTACTCATCTCAATTACTCGTAAAATTCAAAATATTATTATGATTTAACTTTTTTGTATTTTTTTTTTAAAAAATATGATTTTATTTAAAAGTAATTTAATATGCGGAGAACAATGGCTTCAATTGTATGATGTAACTATGAAAATGTAACACAGTTGAAGAACACATGTATGTAAAATATTTTGTCATCTTTTGTTTTCATTCAATTATTATTATGAGTAGTCACTTTGTATGCAACAGGTGTTTTTAGAGATATTATTTGCAGTTCAATCATAAACTTTTGACATCTTGTCATCTGAATGAAATGGACATGATCATTACAAATTGCAATCTAATGCATTCAATGCAACATGAATCAACCAAAAACTTTTAACTGGTCACCGTTTAGTTTGAGAATTCATTTCAATTTTTTGAAAATTTGGATTCTTAACCCTTTCTTTCCCAGTGTCCCACGGGTGGAACATTGACTTTAAACACGTTTTTAGTGTACATATTTCTTTTTCTGACAATTTTTTCTTGAATCAGCAGATTCTTTGAAGGGTTTCTGTGATAGTTTTTGGACCATTTTTAAAAAAAATCTTGCGGGGTCAAAGATATGATGTCAAAAAAACCAAAAAAAAATTATTTTTATAGTGAAATTTCTGTACGTAGTTCTATAGGAGTTATACGTAATTGTATAGGCTTCTCCTGAAATTTTTTTTTTGATTGATCTTTCATTTTGGGGGCAAAATGTACTGGAAAATATAAAGTTTAATCAAAAATTCCTGCTAGATTTATTCCTGAGAAAGAGGGGGTTTTAGAGAGTTTTATCGATATTCCCAGTGTGTTTAAAAATGAAGGTGTCTGCCCTGCTTAGTTTTCTGAGAAGGTGTGGTCCCTTTCCTGGACTGAACCAGGTCTAGTGGAGTTTTTTCTTTAGTAGTTTCTCTAGATTTGATTCCTTCTTCATCAGATATGATGATAAATGGGTATGCACAATGGATCCGTCTGTAGGTCTGAGTGCTGGTTCTCTTCTGAGTCCGCCTTTGAAAGATGATCTATTCTGATCTTTACTGATATTCTGTACGCTGATCATTTAAATGGCATTTGGAACTCAGTTTATACGAATCATTGCACACTTTTCCACTTAACCTAATTGAATGGTCTTAATCTGATCAAACACCAAAATATTTTGACAAATCTTAAGTATTCATGACTGACTCTAATTAATCCACTTCCTTATAATTGTTGTATTTACTTATGGATTAAACATTGAATCATCAATCTTTCAAGTGGCAGATACAAAATCAGTTTACTCTTCGAATCACGTTCGTATTACATATTCATTGATGACCAATTACACTTATAATCGATGATGCAAAAACAAAATAAATAAAAATAAGATGAATAATACGAGCACGAGAAAAAAAATTGATATACAATATAAAGAAAGTGAAATGATTTTTTTTTATTGCTACCATTTAATTCAATGTTTTATTATTCTTTCCTGTCGCATATCAAAATATATGAGAAATGTAAGATGAAGAGAAGAAGAAGAAAAAAAGTAACCAAGCAAACAGGTTCACGTATTTCCACTATAAGAGATTTATTTCTTTTTACCAAGAAATATGTTGTAACAAAGTTTGTTTTTTCTTTATTAATACGTGATATGATTAATATTTGAAGTGAGTACAACCATGATTGTTACAATTTGATTTGATTTTAGTTTGTCTCGTCTCTTGTTGTTGAATAATTTTTCCTTCTTAAGATGAGCCGCTACCGCCATAAATTTAATCTTGTTTTTGAGTGCGGATGGTAATCGAAACATATTTTAAGCTATTTTGACCACATTAAACCGAATATGAGATCAGTCAATTGAACACTTTAAGACAGCCGCATTTTTTATATTAAAAAAATTAAATGGGTCTTAATTGAGTTAAGGATCCCTATTTTAAGGCACAAATTGTAATTTTCAGACTACTGGAATGGAAATGACTTTTAAAAATTATAGAAGGCTTTGGTTTTAAAGTTTTTCTCAAGTCAAATGTTCATCGTGACCGAAAAATGTGTCTCAAAGACTCCATTACGCCTTAATTTCAAGAATAAAGCTAAACATTTCGATTTATGTTGCATGGTTGACAAAAATTTTTTCATTAAAAAGAGTAATATCCTATTAATAAAAATTAAAACACACCATCATTTTCCATCCATTAGCTTAATTTCCATGTAACCATTAAGTTTCACAATATTTCCCCAAGCATTGCCATAAGCTACATTTAAATTTTCATATTACTTTTTATTTGTGAACAAAAAAAAAACATTAAAATGAAATGCACAAATAAAAATAAATTTATTCAGGATAATGCGAGCCATAAACTACTCGAGATTAGTGGTTGCATTACAGAACAAACTCTCCTGATAAACGATTCATTTTAATTAAAAGGAAGAAAATGACGATGAAAAAAAACGTATTAATAGAAGAAATAAATGTTAATGTATCACATATATATTCATGCCAATAAACACGGTTAGTAGAAAACGTGCCGCAAATAGTGCCGCTAGCGGCACCCAGCGGCACTCAGCGGCACTGCTCCGGCACTACTTGCGGCACTACTGCGGTACTAAATCTTTATAAAATGTTTGTCTTTAAATTCAGATTTTTGTTAAAATAAATGTTTAATGACCATAGAAGGTTGAAGTAAAATTAATAAACTCGAAAAATAATCATTTTGAGCGTACAAAAATTATTTAGAAAAAAAAAATTATTTTTAAAACGAGTTTTATACGCTTGTTCAAACTCGTGGAGACACTCATTTACATGACTCAAACTCGTGGAAATTAATATTCGAGTGATTTCAACTCGTGGAAATGAAGTTTTGAGCGATCTCAATTCGCGGAAATGAATATTTGACTTTTTTAAACTCGTGGATGATAAAATTCGAGCGATTTCAACTCGTGGATTGTAAAATTCAAGCGATTTCAACTCGTGGAAATTAATATTCGAGCGATTTCAACTCGTGGAAATGAAGTTTTGAGCGATCTCAATTCGCGGAAATGAATATTTGACTTTTTTAAACTCGTGGATGATAAAATTCGAGCGATTTCAACTCGTGGATTGTAAAATTCAAGCGATTTCAACTCGTGGAAATTAATATTCGAGCGATTTCAACTCGTGGAAATGAAGTTTTGAGCGATCTCAATTCGCGGAAATGAATATTTGACTTTTTTAAACTCGTGGATGATAAAATTCGAGCGATTTCAACTCGTGGATTGTAAAATTCAAGCGATTTCAACTCGTGGAAATTAATATTCGAGCGATTTCAACTCGTGGAAATGAAGTTTTGAGCGATCTCAATTCGCGGAAATGAATATTTGACTTTTTTAAACTCGTGGATGATAAAATTCGAGCGATTTCAACTCGTGGATTGTAAAATTCAAGCGATTTCAACTCGTGGAAATTAATATTCGAGCGATTTCAACTCGTGGAAATGAAGTTTTGAGCGATCTCAATTCGCGGAAATGAATATTTGACTTTTTTAAACTCGTGGATGATAAAATTCGAGCGATTTCAACTCGTGGATTGTAAAATTCAAGCGATTTCAACTCGTGGA